>PVKV010010180.1:27229-45714 GCA_004027835.1 Alouatta palliata
ATTCTCCTGCCTCAGCCTCCCAAGTAGCTGGGACTACAGGCACGTGCCACCATGCCCAGCTAATTTTTTTGTATTTTTAGTAGAGACGGGGTTTCACCATGTTGACCAGGATGGTCTCGATCTCTTGACCTCGTGATCCACCCGCCTCGGCCTCCCAAAGTGCTGGGATTACAGGCGTGAGCCACCGCGCCCGGCTCTTTTACTTCTAAAATCCTGGTCAGATTCGTGAATCACCCTATAGCTTCACTCACCTACAAGCTGGTGTCAAAGAAACAAAGCTCATGTCAAACAATTGAAAGTTTATGTACACAGTTATAAGGTACTGAAATTAGAACCCACACTGATCTCATCCATTATTATATAATCCAGGAATTAGCAATGCCTGATTTACATAAAATTATTAATGTACACAAATGTACATGTCTAAATTAAAATGTGATAGCCTCAGTTTACCATGGCTCAATTATACAACTCAAATCCAATACACAAATGAAGCAAAGAGAATCCATACTTGAACATAGAAGTCTTTGGGTCTTGGGAAACTTCTGCATCTTATTTGCCCCCCAGTGGTGGTTTAGCTGCTATGAGGATACCCTTCATCATGTGTTCAGCACACTTCAGGCACAGAATTAGTATACGTTATTAAAACCATTGCAGTGTCTTGACACAGTGAATCTGCATTTTTAAAATTTGTAGCACTTTACTTTGCCATATAGGAACCCAAATAGATTTGACTTGGCATTTTGATAAGACTTTTCATATTGGCTTTATCCATACTCAGAGAACTGATAAAATTGCAATTACATTGTCTGTATCATATGATAGTTTATAAAGTGCTTTCCCATAAAATACCTAATGTTCTTCCCATAAAAACCTTTTGAATTAGGCACAGTAAAGTATCTTATACATAATTTCTAATAAAACCTAAACTTTAGGAGCTAAATTTACACGCACAAGTTTGTACAGTTCCTAACTGGCATAATATTCTGACCTTTATCTACTACGCAGCGTAAATAAACTTTTTCGTTGTTGTTTATCATTAAAAATGCGGAATAAACTTTGTATGCAGAAAAGTCCTTAGATGGGAATGTGGTAGTTGAGTAGAAGAGAGCTATGACATTTTAAGAACATTTCATCTAAAGCAAACTGTTGCCATTTCTACTAGCAAGAGCAGCCCTAAGCTAAAATAAATAAAGACATTTTACTTAGAGAAAGAACAAAAGTATGATTTTGAATGTCTCCACGGACAAAAATTGGTAGCTTTCAAAGTGATGACAGCTTGTCTTGGTAAAATGACACCTTCTGGCTAAGAAAACCCGTATCTATTTTTATTTTAAAAATTAGCACAAAAATGTTGTATATCTCCCCAAATTTGAAAATCCATTTTAAAAATTGAGGAGACAACAGGAATAGCAAGAGATAGTAAGGAATAGTAATAAAAATAACACTGCATCAGAGGCAAATGGTTTGAAAATCTACTCAGTCACTACCAACTATTCTTGCATGACTTTAAGCACATTATTTGATCTCCATGAGCATCTAATGAATAGCCCTGACTGAGTGACATCTAAGCTTTCAACTTAATTCTTTCACTCTGTGATTTTAACTGCTGCAAACTATTTGCTGGCGAACTGAGAGGATGTTGTTTAATATTCCTATTTATTTCCCATTATCATTGTTTTGCAGAACAGTTTACAATGAGTCTTAAATGCTTTCAAATCTAGTGAATTTCAAGTCTGCCTTCTAGAACATCTTAGAAATCTAAGAATGTGGTTATGAATATCATTTACTTGAAAGCTTTAACATGTAATAAGAAATAATTTGAAGATGATAATATTGAAAACTTTGCAATTATGAAGCTTGGACATGTTCATTACAATTTCATAGAAAATCACTCTGAGAATAATAAAATGCAATGATCGTATTTGACATTCAAACTAACAAGAGAATTTAGCTTCAGTATACTTTAATATACAACAGAATCTCATTTATATATATTTTCAACCTGAGTCAATAAGAAACATCAGGTTCTGCCTTGGCAGAACACAACAAAATGTCACGGAGGGGAAGAGATGTCAGTGTTCCTTCTGTTGACACACTCTAAAACATCTCTGAAGCATTATTTTTCATTAATGTTCTTCTGACATATTCAGTAGTGTATTTTAAACTTTGAACATACTATGCAAAGTAAAATAAATGCAAAAATTTGAACTGTGCTTTAAATTTTTCCTCAAATGGGTTGAACCCCATGATGACATAAGTATATTTAAAACTTTTTTTGTATTATTTTACTTTACCACAGATATTTTCTTTTCTTAAAAAAAAAAGGTTTATTGAGGTAGAATTGATGTACAAAAAACTGCATATATTTAAAGTGCACAATTGGATACGTTTTGTGTATATATATATATATGTATATACACACTCATGAAATCACCACCAAAATTAACATAATAGACATATCTATCACTCCCATGTTTTCATAATATAGCTTAATAGCTATACTATGAAAACACAAAGATGCTAGACATAGTAAAATGGTACATGTACTCCTTAGCAGCTTTATTTTATTAAAAAATCAAAATAGCACAAACATCCATCAGTAGATGAGTAGATAAACAAACTGTGATATATCCTTATGGTGTCATACTACTCAGGAAAGAAAAAAATCAGAAGAGAGGAATAAAGTGTTGAAACACACAACTCAAAATAACTATGCTGAATGAGAAAAAAAAAAAAAGTCCAGGCAAAAATAATACATAATATATGATTCCATTTATATAAAACTACGAAATGCCAAGAAGTTCATGGTTACAAAACCAGATCAGTGATTGCTTGAATGTGGGCAGTGAGACCAGGGCAAAGGGATTACGAAGGAGCAAAAGAAAATTTTTGACAGTGATATATATGTCTATTATGTTAATTTTGGTGGTGATTTCATGAGTGTGTATATACATATACATATATATTCAAAACATATCCAAGTGTGCACTATGAATACATGCAGCTTATTGTATGTCAATTCTACCTCAATAAAGCTTTTTTTTTAAAGAAAATATCTGTGGTAAAATAAAGTGAAACAACAAAGTTTCACATATATTTATGTCATCACAGGGTTCACCCCATTTGAAGAAAAAATTAAAGCACAGTTCAAATTTTTGCATTTATTTTACTTTGCATGGTAAGTTCAAGGTTAAAATACACTACTAAATTTAACTTCTATATACAAACTAAAGAGTTGCATGCTGTAATGTGATTTTTATGCTAGGATTTGTGCTTAGTTTTTATTGCTTTGAGATACATTATTCAAATTTTGTTACCTAGTGCTACTGAATAAGAATTTCACCACTACCTTGTTCCACTTAGGGGGATGTAAAAGACTATTCAGAAGCAAGTTGAGTGTTTTTCTGCTCTGTAGCCCAGGCTAAAGTTCAGTGGCACAATCATAGCTCACAGCAGCCTTGAACTCTTGGGCTCGATCAATCCTCCTGCCTCAGCCTCCTGAGTAGCTGGGACTATAAGCATGTCTACCACGCTTGGCTAATTGTTTAATTTTTTTGGTAGAGACAAAGTCTCACTATTTGCCCAGGCTGATCTTGAACTCCTGAGCTTAAGTGATCCTCCCACTTCGACTTCCCAAAGTGTTGGGATTACAGGTGTGAGCTACTATCCCTGGTCAGATTGGGTGTTTTATCTTTAATTTAGCCTTCTCCACAGTTTCATGCCTTCTACCCGATTTTTGACCTTGTGTTTACTCTGTGAATATACTCTCACTTTTATCTCAGTCCCAGTAAGAAGTGGAAGTGTCCTATTTTTGTGTTCCATGATAAAACTACTTTAGCTACAAAAGCTGCATGTTTCTAATCAAATCCTCTGACATTCTTTCAAGAGGGTAGATTCCTTCTCTGAATGACCTAACACTGACCAACCACGTCTAAGTTTGCTCTCTCCTGGTTGCTTTGGAGTCTCAGATGTGTTTTCACCTTCTACAGGGTCACTGCCTACATTTTTAACATTACTGGTTCTTCCGCAAACCTTCTTAGTCTCCAGGTGTGGTCTGCTACACTGCGGACTGAGTCCTGATTTTCAATTCATTTTTATGTTTTCAGAGTACCACAGAGTTTTGCAGTTAAGATTAAATAGAACAATGTTAAATACAGTGATGTTCCTTTTTTTCTAACTTTTTGTTACTGATATTTCAGTTTGCTTCCACATCTTCAGACTTCCAAGCAAATAAAATTATTTGCCTAGACTCACCTGAGGATATGAGTTGTCTGCCTTTGAGCATGATTCCTGACTAGAGAAAATTATAAGAAAATCTTCTGGCTGAACTATGACTAAATATAAGTATTTGGATTCAAATTCAGATCTAAGATCCCAAGCTTGATCATCTCTCAAAACCCTCTTTTCCCTTCATTCACTCTTCCAGTTTCATGGGAACTTGTAGTCAGTGATTGCCTTCCCTGTACCATGCCCGGCCATCACTCTCTGTGACACTGACCTGTCAACTGATTCACTCCTTAGTCATGTGCAATTCAGGGCTGCTCCTAAAAACTGAATTCTCAGATCAGTGTCCTCTAGTCACTGCTTTGCTTTGGAGTGCCACAAGCTCAGTCCTCTGAATTTGAAACCTATAATATCTAAAGGATGATATTGCAGAAAACACTACTAAGCTAATATCGCAAACTAAATCTCAAAGAACTGGTCTAGAAATTAACACCAAGTACATAGTTTCTAGATTCAAAACTAAACCCTGAAAATTTAAGTTCAGAGCTGATTGTATAGTATTTGTAGTTCCTAAAATCTCCCTATACTTTCTGAATTGAGAATGACAGATGTATGCCAAAGCCTACCCACCACTAACATACTGAAGTATAAAAAAAGAATTAAAACATAAATGAACACTCAGACGTCACTATTCAAGTATGAATACACTCTGTATTCTTCAGCAATGCTTCTTTCTTGAATTTCTGCCTGTTCTTTCCCGTGGTGAGGTAGGTTGAACACCTGAAGAATTCCCTTCTTTACTAGAAAGGCAAGATATGTTTCTTTCATTCTGATTTATTTCTTGTCCCTGTGTTCCCCAAAGCCAAAGAAAGTACCTTCTAATGTCAGGTCACTCTTATTCCCAAATCTTATTATACTACTAAAATTGCAGCTCTTAGAAAAAGAAGAAACTAAGGAAGAATGTGAGCAAGAGTTAAAAAGGAGGAGAATGAAATCGAGACAAGAGAATTTAGGTAACTTTTTTCCTTGCATCAAAAACCTGGAATATAATCATCTATCATGTGTCCTTCATTTGAGACAACCAACCTACCTAGGGGATTTGAGGGGAGAGAAATGTGAGCTGGTGATCAAAAAGAACTGTTCAAATATCAATGAAGTTACCATTTCCCAGTGCTTCCAATTTCAAAACAGACATTTAAGGTCAAAAAGCTACTCCTAATGTAAAGAGCCCAACTTATTAGACTTTAAGTGACATTTCCAAGACCTATGCCAACAAACATGTCTATTCTGGAGAGCCAAATGAACATTTTAATTGTACATTCTGAATAAAATGATGAAATGCGTAAGAACTATGTTTGAGAAATTACTGGAGGCATGAGGGTTAAATTGGGTATTTTATATGGTGGAGATTGCTGACTTTGAGCTTAATAGTCTATATCAAGATAAACAGAATAATCTGGAAAGCAGGCACATCTGGGTACCTTTTACAAAATGTAAGAATTATGAGAGTGATGTTCTGGGAATACCACAGGCTTAGGCAATTCTTTCCACATTTATCAAAAAGATGACAACTAATGGCTGGGCGGGATGGCTTATGTCTATGACCCCAGCACTTTGGGAGGCTGAGACAGGTGGATCATGAGGTCAGGAGGTAGTGACCATCCTGGTCAACATGGTGAAACCCCATCTCTATTACAAATACAAAAATTAGTTAGGCATGGTGGTGCACACCTGTAGTCCCAGCTACTCAGGAGGCTCAGGCAGGAGAATTGCTTCAACCGGGGAGGTGGAGGTTGTGGTGAGCAGAGATTTCACCACTGAACTCCAGCCTGGTGACAGAGCAAGACTCTGTCTCAAAAGAAAAAAAAAAAAGACAACTAATATACCAACCCCTTTTAGAAACCAGCTAAACATAGAAAATATAAAAAATAGCAAAAATATTTGCATTTCTTTGGAAATTCTGACAGTGTTATATTATATATCCAGCACGCTAAAACAATTAACAAGGTTAATATCAACAGCCATTTCTGAGAAAATCATAGCGTTTCTTGGATTTATATATCCCCAATATAGTAGATGTTTTCTTTATCACAATAAATAGTAAAGAAAGGTGGCCCAAACACAGTGCATCGTACATCTAAAGAAAAGAGAAAATGGGATAGAGATTCAGATATATATAAAAATCTGAATTTAAGAACCAGCAAATGAATGACTGAAAACATGTCACAGCAGAAATTAGAACAGTGCTCAAACCGTTAAGAGGAATATTGTATAGCTTAATATCAAAAACAAAATGGGAAGCAGTTCAATGCAGAGAATTTACCTGCATTGAATTTGGCTGTAGTTTGGATGCTGTGCCATCTTGGGCAACTAGACTACCCTCTCTGAGCCTTGGCTACATCATCTGTATCTGGAAAGCAAGAATGTTTCTCCAATCCCTAGGTTGTTCTGGTAATTAAATAAATATAAAATGTTTAGCATAATGTCTGACACATAGTAAGTGCTGAATTTAAAATAATTTAATGTACCTGGTTTGGTGCTTATAACTTCATAGGTATTCCCTGTGTTTGTTCTTTTATACGGGTTCAGACTGAAAGTCTCTATTCACAGTAACATTCAGCATCTTGATACAATGTGTGTACCATCAAAAATTTATAATTTAAATGGTCATTAGTGAAAATGCAAATACAATTTTATAAATAGAAATAAATCAAGAATGGCAAGAAGTATTTACAACAGGAAAAATTCTGTAGGGAGAATAATATTTCTACTTAATACTTTTACTTATTTGCATTATTGATGCAACAATTTTACTATGATCTCCATATGTCCTATTTATCTATCATATTAGTACGTTTACACATAACTTATAAAATATCTTTACAAGTTTATGAGCATTCCAGATGGCTGTGATGTTAAACAGGAAAAGAAACGTTTTTGACCAGACATCCACAATGCATAACCTTCAGGCATAGTATATATACTCTCAATACTAAGTGCTCTCGATAATAAACAATCTGAGAAACTTGGTGGCTATCTCTTTTTGACATAAAATGCAGAAAAATAGAGTGGAATAATCACAGGCGGTAGTTCTCGATCTTAGTTTTTTTATCAGAACCACCTATGCATTTTTAAAGCGTACATTTTAGAGATGCTATCTCAGACCTATTGAATCAGAATTCCCAGGTATGTGGTCTAGCCTCTGTAGTTTCTGTTAAGCTCTAATGTGTTTCTTCTGTGAGGCCTGGATTGAGAACCTCTGATTGTGGTCTTGAAATAGACTGTTCTGTGATTCAATTCTTGGTCTGCCATTTCTGTGTTACATGATATATTTGAAAATTGACAGCATTAACTGTTTCAAATGGTTGCCAGAAGAAGTAATGAATATAAAAGTGCCCTGATTATACTACACACAATTACAAATACCTATCATACAAATATAGATTAGCTAGAGATAGAAGTACAGACGTAAGTGTAGCTTAGATACAGATATAGATCTTTCTTGATTAACAACAGTGAAAGTGTGTCTCTTTTCAGAGCCCTACGGAAATCAGTTAGACCCTCTGCTTTCTCTTGCTGTCTGCCACCACATACAACTCTGCCACATTTTGTGGGCATTTACTGCCAGTAAAGAATAGGCAACGGTCCAATAGTGAAAGGTCGCTATCCCTGTTACGGTGCACAGTTAATCACAGTTATTGTGCACCATTCCCTAATTATATTTTACCACAAGCTGTGGAATCATCCTTCAGTAGAAACTGTGTGACTCCTTACCCCTGATTCCTGCCCGGCTTGTTCAGCATCCAGCCAATAAAGAATAGTCTGACCCGATCACATCAGTGCTTGGTAAATTCAGGGGAAGAGAGTTTACCGTGAAACTGTGTGATTCACTGGGTAATGTTAATTGAGAAGGATGAAGCTCTGATATAGGCAGGTTAAATGTAAATTTTTGACTGATGAGTCATCGTTAGTGGTTAACTTGCAGGCATTTAGGCAGTAAATTAATCTCTGTTAGATTAAGAACCTGAATGAACTTTGAATGAATGAAGCCATGCATTAATCTAGTAGAAGACTTTCAGAAACTGACAGATTTTATTACTTATAGAATCAGTATTTATATTTACCTTGAAAGCATGGAGAGTTGAATATATCAAAAGCCAATATTCTAAAAAATATTCTAATGGAAAACTATGCCTGATGAGATGCTTATTATAATATAATGAAAAATATTTAGAAAATATTCAAAAATAGGGAATAATTAATTTAATTAATTAAACGTGTTACTCAATAATGATTTAACTCTTTAAATAAAAATTGCTTCTCAGCCCACAATGCTGACATTATCTTCTTAAAGAACCCAGGTTACACAAGACTTCCCATCTCTACTCCCTGCTATAGTTTATCGTGATATGTTGTCCAGATTGCTACACTACCACTTTCTGGACTGAAGCACTTATTCCCTCGCTGCTGGAAGTACTGATAACCGAATTCTCTTTGAGAAACCCCACTCCAGCGTTGTTTCCTTTTCCCAGTCCAGGACACTTCTGAAAGGTCATCTCAGTTCTAGAGCTCCGCACAGGATTGGTTGAGGCCTTTGGAGTTCACTTCTCCCTCATTCTGTCCAGCTGCAGACAGATGTTGATTCGAGAGCATTCACCAACAAACTTCCTGAATGTGAATCTCTTTCTCAGACACTGCTACTCAGGGACATCAAATTGCCTGGAGTGACACTTTAAGCAACCTGGACTGATGCAACTCTCACTCCTCCAGTTCGAGGTTGCAGCAACTGGAACCCGGAAACTGTGGCCCGAGTATTATTTCAAGCTGTATGAAATATTATAAGTCATCATACTTATAGCTTCACTTGCACTTTCTAATTTTACTTTTCAATAAATTAAATTGGAATTTAAACTACACAGAGGCAATAATTTAGGAGGATCAATAAGTAAAATTTAAAAATGCCTTATCTTAGTTCCATTGCTATTCAGGCTCAGGCTCTAAAATCAGTTTAGCTGGTCTGCTTTCACAAGCTTTTCATGGATCTGTCTGTCCCAATTATTTTCCCTCTCTAAACTATCTAATAAAGTCCTGAGATAGAAATAATTCTTTAATATACACCCCAAAATTTGTCGGCTCAAAAAATTACAGTAGTCCTAAAATGTACCAGGAGTAAAGAAATAAACTCTGTATTATTCAACAACCTGGACCCAATCTAACTTTTCTAACCCCAGGTACATTTTTTTTTTTTTTTTTGGTTCTTATACATAACTTTTATTTTCTCAATTTCCAATTTTCTATGTTTTGTTTCTTTAAAATATCTTTCCTCTATTTTCAAAGGTGTGAATATAACATGTCTATCAGTTAGGGTCCACATCAGATGCCGCTATTTTTGCAGTCTTACTGTATCTCTCTGGCCAGCGTGGACTTTTATTTCAAGTATTATATTTTATATTTGTGGTTTTCTTATCACTTATAACATTCTACCTTATATCAAGACGTTAGGGGCCATGTCTATTTATCTTTGCATTTCCCACTGTGACTTCTTATAAACACTCAAAAACATTTTAAAATAAATCATAAAACATGAAAAGACATGACAAATATACCATAATTGACACAGAATTTTTTTCTACCAATGAAACACAGTTAAAAAATATAGAATTGTTTTACTGACTCAATAGTTATTGTTCATCCTTATTAACTAAAGCAACAGCTTTAGTTCTTCCCTTGGTGACCAAACTTTATGTCCTAAGTATAGCCCATTAATAACGTGTTTTCTCCTCATGTTCTCACTCATAGGCGGGTGTTGAACAATGAGAACACATGGACACAGGGAGGGGAGCATCACACACTAGGGTCTGTTGGGGGTGGACAAGGAAGGGACAGCCGGGAGGTGGGGAGGTAGGGGAGAGGTAACATGGGGAGAAATGTCAGATGTAGGCGACAGGGGGATAGAGGCAGCAAACTACATTGCCATGTGTGTACCTATGCAACAATCCTGCATGATCTGCACATGTACCCCAGAACCTAAAGTACAATTAAAAAATAATAATGTGTTTTATTCAATATACTACAGCAATCATCTATAAAACAATAGTTCTAGCAATGTTTGCCACTCATGTTTTATCTCATGAGCTAAGATACACGTTTGAGGTATCACTTTGCTCATGTTAAAACATATCAATCAAAATTATTTTTATGTATTTGGACCTCACTTTGGCATATCAACAATCCAATTGCAATTGAGCCAGATTATGAAGCATCCAATTTCTTAGTAAAGTATGCAACACCTTCAGAATTACAAGTAGATTTATATTTACCAATTTTTATTTCTCAATAGCCAAAGGAAAAATGAAATATGTTTTCTTAGTTGCTGTTTCTGTAAAACTACAGAAATGGGAGAAAAAAAAAGTTGAACTTCAGCACTTTTTGGTTTGTCAATCTTTGTCAGTTATATTTTTATTATTGTCATTAATACAATATGCTTCGGGTAACTCTTAGTATTCTATTCATTTCACCTTAGATATTTATTGATAATGAGGTAGAAGAAAGAGAGCATCTAAATTTGAAAAAGATAACAGTAAATTATCTTGCAGATGCTTTAAATTTTGCCTCTACAAATGAAGGTGTCCTTTCCATTCAATTTATAAATTTGAATAATTTATTGTGATCCCAGCATAAATCCTTAGTCCTAAGGATTTTCAATGATTATTTTACTTAGATTTCACAATTCCTTTATAAAATAAGTATATATGCTTAATTAATAGTACTAGCATGGAGCAGAGCTAGGCTTTATACCCAGCAAATTTATTCCAAAGCACATGTACTCAACCTCTCTACAATACTGCTTTTTGAAGAGCCAATACATATATATACACACACACACACACACACACACACACACACACACACACACATACACACACATATATATATTTTTTGAGATAGAGTTTTAATCTTGTTGCCCAGGCTGGAGTGCAATGGCAGGATCTCAGCTCACTGCAACCTCCACCTCCCAGGTTCAAACAGTTCTCCAGCCTCAGTCTTATGATTAGCTGGGTGTACAGGGGCCTCACAATGCTGGGCTAATTTTTGTATTTTTAGTAGAGGCAGCAGGGTTTCACCATGTTGGCCAAGATGGTCTGAACTCCTACCTCAGATGATCCACCCGCCTCCACCTCTCACAGAGCTGGGATTGCAGGCATGAGGCACCACAATCAGACTGAAGAGCTAAATAGTTAAAGAAAGCCTAATCTGTACCCATGGTTTAAGTATTCTGAATGGTTCTTAAAAATCAATGTACTATAATCAATAATATTATATTGATGTATCTTTAAATACATAAACCAGTGAGGACACATATGTGTTTACCTCCTTAATAATGAATATTTGATACTTACACAAGAATTGATTTGTTTCATCCCACATACATCAATCAATCGGACTTTTTTTTGGAGCAAGAAAGAAAATATTTGTCAAAGTGAAGCAAATCATTTCTGACATTTAATCTTACTCACTTACTCATTTATATCACTAACACTTGAAAGAAAATATCCATATGATCTTCTATGAGAATGAAAATACATAGTAGAGGGAGGGTTAATTAAATGCTTATAACTATTTATAGTGCTGCTGGAATGCGACCTCACATTAATTATTTTGACTGGTAGACGGTATTTCAAAAGAAGTTAAACTGGGGCCACAGGAAGGTGACACCTAAAGGGAAGTTGCCAGGTCTCTTCAGTCTTGCATAGCAGAATGACCTCACATAGAGGAAATATATAGCAGTATCAATGTTCTCTTAATGGTCATCTCTCGCCTGGATTATCTTAATAACTACCTAATTCTTCTTCCCAATTTTACCCTTCCTCCCTTGTAGTCTATTCTTACCCAGTATTCACAGTGATATTCTGAAATTGAAGTCAAATCTTACATTTCTATTCTGCTCAAAATCGTCCTTTGGGGCTTACACTTAAAATTGAGTAGTTTGCCTTGGACTAACCTTTCAATTGATAACAAAAATACAGAATTTCTAAGAAACAGTAATTACGTTGTAGTAAGTCCTGTGTTTACCATAACTTTTTTTTTTTCACTTAAGATCATTTGCTGATTCTATTCATAAGGCATAAAAGCCAATAAGAAAGTAGCGTCCAAAACCTTCTGGCAGCCCCACTTGGCTGGAAAGACAAATATTGGCATTCAGAGCTACCAAGGAGATAAAAAATCATGGGTCAAACTTGGACAATATAGAACTGCATAAAAATGTGTCTGTTATTCTATGTGTAATTTTCCACTTTTGATTCCTAACGTATGCACACATGCAGTGAGACACTTTAATATTTGTTAAAGAAATTGAATTATTACAAGAAAAAAAAATTGCAAACCAAACTCTATGCCCACATGGCTTTACTATTAAAATATTTTTATTGTGCTGTACTCTTCCATGCTATGAAATTGTTACTGAGAAGTGCCTGAACAGCAAGGGATGATACGTTCTAGAACTGTTTAAGTGACATGTGGCCATGTGACCATAAATTATAACCTGTGAAATGGATGCACAAGTTACCGCCTTCATTTCCTATCTTGGTGCATATAGTTACCTCCCACACGGCATTCCGTGCTGTCAGATCCCACCCAATCAGCTGGATGCTGAGGCCCAAGGCAACACTGGGAGCCACGCATTTTGGCTGTCTTAACCCTCTGCCAGTCTAAGCTTCTGAATAATTACATGGGGCAAATTCACAACCTTCCTTGTCTACCTGGGATGATCTTGAACCCTTATGTGAGCTATAATTAAAAGTTTGTTGCATTTATCTGCTGATATTTAATTATTTATTATAATAGCTACTGTTAGCCTCATCAATAGAGAATAATTAAGCTGGCATAGGGGAGTGCAGAGGATTAGTGGAGTAAATATTGGTGTCATGGTAATTGCTAAGAACCAACTACAAGAAATAATAGAGGCATGAACAGGTCTAGTAGCCTAAACAGGTGAGGCAGCAGCCAGATGAGAAAAAAGATAAAACGTATGACACTTATTGTAGATGACTCAAAAATAACTGATTGACTGAATAGTTTGGATATTATTGCAAATAATAAAAATACATTTAGGGAATTGTTTGTAAAGTTACACAGACACATTAGGAAGACAGCATGTTGAATTTAAGTTTGGGTGTCAATGGGATACCCAAGACTGATCAGACAGTTTGCTGGAATTCTAGATAAAAATATCTACTGGATATATGTTAATTCAAAAGATATAACTATGAGATAATTTAGGGAAAAGATTATTATTGAAACCACCCAATTATGTAAGATTTTCAAGGGGAAAAATGAGTAGGTAAATGGGAAAAAAAATAATAAACTTGGGAAGATACTTAAATGCAAAGAGAAAAAACAAGCTGCAAATAAAAGTGAACCAGGTTTGAAAATCTCAAAACTAAGTGAATGACATGTAAAGCCAAGAGAAAAAAATAAAGAAAAACAAGAGATGAGAGATGTTAGAAAGCAACATGGAGGAATATCCTGTCTGCTGCTGGAAGGAATTTCCATGATGTGATGAACACAGGAATGTGATTTCCACAATTACGCAATTCATTTGTGATTCAAAAGTGAAGACAACAAATGTTGCCTAGTATATACAGAGCTTTGATATCAAAAGGATAGAAAAAGAGTAGCTATATTTTACACTAGAAAAGACCAATCGTTCATTCATCCAAGAATGCTCTTGGGAAACTACAATGTGTCAGAGACAGATTCAAGCACATTGTTTGGTAAGAGGAGTAGAGATGGAAGCAGTAGTAAGTAATCCATGGGTCAGCATTTCTGAGAGGACAGTAAGTCATGGGAAGGATAAGCAGCATGTGCTGGGAGGGAGGAAGGACACCTCTTCAGGAGCAGCAGATGTAAGGAGACAGATGGGAAGATACAGAATGATATGGTTAGGCTTTGTGACCTCACCCAAATCTCATCCTGTGAAGCTAAGTGGGTTCTCATGGAATGGTGTTATAAGGGGCTCTTCCATCTTCACTGGGCACTTCTCCTTCCTGCCACCTCATGAAGAAGGTACCACGCTTCCCCTTTGTCATCTGCAATGATTGTAAATTTCCTGAGGCTTCCTCAGCCATGCTAAACTGTGAGTCAACTAAACCTCTTTGCTTTATAAATTACCCAGTCTCTGGTGGTTCTTTATAGTAGTATGAAAACGAACTAACACAGAGAGAAAATAGAGGCAGTGAGAAAGGAGATGAAGAGCCTCAAACTTTGCAGCAATGTAGGATGCTATGTCATTTGCTGGAGTCAAGAGTAGTTATAAGGCTAAGGACACTGAGAAGCCTAGTGAAAATTTAGAACAGATACTATGGCAAATAAGATATATTATTAAGTAGAAGTAAATAAAAAGTGTAGTGAATAATGAGAATCATGTTATTAGCTGAGGGTAAATAGCCATAACTGCTAAAACTGAAGGACTGTGAACTAAGAAAATCAACAGAAGGAAAGAGACTCAAGATAACAGTTCAAAAATCAGTGAGAGGCAGAGAGGTGGGAGGAGAGGGAATTTCAGAGTTTCTGGAATGCTGTCTGGATGGAGAGTATTAAACACATATATTATACAGCATAAAAGGAAATAATAATCTATCTGGATTTTGAAGGATTTAAACATCCAATTAAGAACACAGGACTTGCTTCTTGCTATCCAAGATGGCCGAGTAGGAGAAGCTCTGGATTGCAGCTGCCAGTGAGAGCATGGAGGGTGAGTGGACACCACATTTCCAGACGGATTTTTATTGCCCACAGACCAGGAGATTCCCGGGTGGAGGAGCCCCACAAGTTGCCAGCATGGCTGTTTCGGCTGGCACGGTGGGTTGCCACACAGGAAATCACACAGATCCCGGGGCCTTTTCAACAGGCAACTGGAATGCCTGGGAGACAGAGTCATCCATTAAACAGATAAAAAGGGGACTGAAACAGGGAGCCAGGCCAGAAGATTCCTAGGTGAAAAAGTGTTATGAGCCCCCAGTGCAGCTGTTTCAGCTGGCACAGTGGGTCTCTGCACAAAATCTCACACAAATCCAGGCACTTTTTCAACTGGTGACTGGAATGCCTGGGAGACAGTCACCTATTCAGCTGAAGAAAAGGAGATTGAAACAGGGAGCCAGGCCAGGAGATTCGACGGCAAAAAAGCACCACAAGTCTCCAGCGGCTGTTTCAGCTGGCACAGCAGGACTACACCCAAGAAATCACACAAATACAGGCACCTTTTCAACTGCTGACTGGGACACCTGGGAGACAGAGTCATCCGTTCAACTGAAAAAAAAAGTGGTCTGAGGCAGGGAGCCAGGTGATAAGGCTCAGCCAGTCCCACCCCCACAAAAAACAGCAATCTGAAATGCTCTAGATTGAGAGTTTCACAGCAAGCACAGCTGAACCCGGGATGGTCCAGCTCTGTGGGGAAGGGGTGTCTGCCATTACCGAGGCAGTCCACCACTACCGAGGTAGTCCACCACTGCTGACACAGCCCACCATTGCAGAGAGAGTCTGCCATTATAGAGGTGGGCCACCATTGCCGAGGCGGCCCGCCATTGCCAAGGCAGTCTGCCATTACGGAGGGGGGCCGCCATTGCTGAGGCAGTTCTAACTATACCCCTATAAACAGGACTGCAGAGAAGTTCACACAGCAGCTGGGTGGAGCCCACAGCAGCTCAGCAAAGTCTCTGCAGGCAGACAGTGACTAGGCTGCCTCGCTGGGCACTGAAGCCCTGAAAAAAGGCAGCAGCATGACAGAAACTTATAAGCCTTACCTTCCCTGGACAGAGCACCTGGAAAAAAAAAAGGCATTTATGAGTTCTGCTGCAGCAGGCTTAAATGTACCTGCCCAGCAGCTCTGAATGGAACAATGGAGCTCACTGCCCAGCAGCTCTGAATGGAACAATGGAGCTCACAGCTCAGCACCTGAGCTCCTATAAAGGACAGACTGTCTCCTCAAGTAGCTCCTTGACCCTCGTATAACCAAAGAGTCACCTCATAAAGGAGAGCTCAGACTGACATCTGGTGGGTATCCCTCTGGGACAAAGATAGCAAAAGAAGAAACTGGCAGCAACCCTTACTATTCTGCAGCCACTGCAGGTGATCCCCAGTCAAGCAGGGCCTGGAGTGGACCTCAGCAGTCCTACATCAGAGGGGCCTGACTGTTAGAAGGAAAACTAAGAAACAGAAAGAAACAACTTCATCATCAACAAACTGGATGTCCACTCAGAGACCCAATATGAAAGTCAACAACTACAAAGACCACAGGTAAATAAATCCACAAAGTTAGGAAATCAGTGCAAAAAGGATGAAAACACCCAAAAGCAGAACACCTCTCCTCCTCCAAGGGATCACAACTCCTCACCAGCAAGGGAACAAGGCTGGATGGAGAATGAGTCTGATGAATTGACAGAAATAGGCTTTAGAAGGTAGTTAATAGAAAACTTCTCTGAGTAAAAGAACATGTTCTAACCCAAGGCAAAGAAACTAAGAACATTGAAAAGAGGTTTGATGAAATGCTAGCAAGAATAAACAGCTTAGAGAGAAATCTAAATGAATGGATGAAGCTGAAAAACACAACACAAAAACTTCGCAAAGCATACACAAGTTTCAATAGCTGCACTGACCAAGCAGAAGAATATTAGAGGTCGAAGATCAACTCAGTGAAATAAAACAAGAAGGCAAGATTAGAGAAAAAGGGGTAAAAAGAAATGAACAAAATCTCCAAGAAATATAGGAATATATGAAAAGACCTAATCTATGTTTGATAGGTGTACCTGAATGTGATGGAGACAATGAATTCAAGCTGCAAAATACTCTTCAGGATATTATACAGGAAAACTTCCCCAACCTAGTGAGGCAGGCCAATATTCAAGTCCAGGAAATACTGAGAACACCACAAAGATATTCCTCAAGAAGAGCAACCCCAAGGCACATAATCGTCAGATTCACCAGGGTTGAAATGAAGGAGAAAATGCTCAGGGCAGCCAGAGAGAAAGGTCAGGTTACCCACAAAGGGAAGTCCATCAGACTCACAGTGGATCTTTCAGCAGAAACCCTACAAGCCAGAAGAGAGTGGGGGCCAAAATTCAACATTTAAAAAAAAGAACTTTCAACCCAGAATTTCATATACACCCAAACTAAACTTCATAAGTGAAGGAGAAATAAAATCCTTTATCAACAAGCAATTACTTAGAGATTTCATCACCACCAGGCCAGCTTTACAAGAGCTCCTAAAAGAAGCACTAAACATGGAAAGGAACAACCAGTACCAGCCACTCCAAAAACGTATCAAATGGTACAGAGCATCAACACAATGAAGAAACTGCATCAACTAATGGGCAAAACAACCAGCTAGCATCAAAATGGCAGGATCAAATTCACACATAACAATAGTAACCCTAAATGTAAATGGGCTAAACACCACAATCAAAAGACATAGACTGGCAAACTAGATAAAAAGCCAAAACCCATTGGGGTGCTATATCCCGGAAACCCATCTCACATGCAAAGATGCACAAAGGCTCATAATAAAGGATGGAGGAAGATTTACCAAGCAAATGGAGAGCAAAATAAAGCAAGAGTTGCAATCTTAGTCTCTGATAAAATAGACTTTAAACCAACAAAGATCAAAAGAGACAAAGAAGGATGTTACATAACAGTAAAAGGATCAATACAACAAGAAGAGCTAACAATCCTAAATATATACGCACCCAATACAAGAGCACCCAGACACATAAAAGCAAGTTCTTAATGACTTCCATAGAGACGTAGACTCCCACATAATAATAGTGGGAGACTTTAACACTCCACTGTCAATATTAGACAGATCAACGAGACAGAAAATTAACAAGGATATCCAGGACTTGAACTCAGAACTGGACCAAGCAAACCTAATAGACATTTACAGAACTCTCCACCCCAAATCCACAAAATATACATTCTTCTCAACACCACATCAGATCTACTCTAAAAATGATCAAATAATTGGAAGTAAATCACTCCTTAGCAAATGCAAAAGAACGGAAATCATAACAGTCTCTCAGACCACAGTGCAATCAAATTAGATCTCAGAATTCAGAAACTGACTCAAAACTGCACAGGTTTGTGGAAACTGAACAACTGGCTCTTGAATGTTGACTGGATAATCAATGAAATGAAGGCAGAAATAAAGATGTTCTTTGAAACCAATGAGAATGATGACACAATATACCAGAAACTCTGGGACACAT
>PVKV010010180.1:45814-77233 GCA_004027835.1 Alouatta palliata
AAAAAAAAAAAAAAAAAAAAAAAAAAAAAAAAAAAACTCAAAAGCTAGCAGAAGATAAGAAATAACTAAGATCAGAGCAGAACTGAAGGGGATAGGGACAAAAAAAAAACCCTTCAAAAATCAATAAATCCAGGAGCTGGTTTTTTGAAAAGATCAACAAAATAGACCACTAGCCAGATTAATAAAAAAGAAAAGAGAGAATAATAAAATAGATGCAATAAAAAAAAAACAAAAAAGGGGATATCACCACAGATTCCACAGAAATGCAAACCATCATCAGAGATTATTACAAACAACTCTATGCACATCAACTAGTAAACCTGGAAGAAATGGATAAATTCCTGGACACTTGCATCCTCCCAAGCCTAAACCAGGAAGAAGTCGAAACCCTGAATAGACCAATAACAAGGTCAGAAGTTGAGGGAGCAATTAATAGCCTACCACCCAAAAAAAGCCCAGGTCCAGATGGGTTCACAGCTGAATTCTACCAGACATACAAAGAGGAGCTGGTACTATTCCTTCTGAAACTATTTCAAACAATCCAAAAAGAGGGAATCCTTCCCAAATCACTTTATGAGACCAACATCATCCTGATACCAAAACTTTTCTTCAGCAAGAAAGGAAAATTTAAGGCCAATATCCATGATGAACATAGATGCAAAAATCTTCAATAAAATACTGGCAAATCAATTGCAACAGCACATCAAAAAGCTTATCCACCATGATCAAGTAGGCTTCATCACGGGGATGCAAGGCTGGTTCAACATACGCAAGTCTATAAATGTAATTCACCATATAAACAGAACCAAAAACAAAAACCACATGATTATCTCAATAGATGCAGAGAAGGCCTTTGACAAAATTCAACAGCACTTTACTCAAAACTCTCAATAAACTAGGTATTGATGGAACCTATCTCAAAGTAATAAAAGCTATTTATGACAAACCCACAGCCAATTTCATACTGAATGGGCAAAAACTGGAAGCATTCCCTTTGAAATCTGGCACTAGACAAGGATGCACTCTCTCACCACTCCTATTCAATATAGTATTGGATGTTCTAGCCAGAGCAATCAGGCAAGAAAAAGAGATAAAGAGTATTCAATTAGAAAAGGAAGAAGTCAAATTGTCTCTATTAGAGGATGACATGATATTATATTTAGACGACCCCATCATCTCAGCCCAAAATCTCCTGAAACCGATAAGCAACTTCAGCAAAGTCTCAGGATACAAAATCAATGTGCAAAAGTCACAAGCATTTCTATACACCAGTAACAGACTTAAAGACAGCCAAATCAAGAATGAGCTGCCATTCACAACTGCTACAAAGAAAATAAAATACCTAGGAAAACAACTAACAAAGAATGTAAAGGACCTCTTCAAGGAGAACTCCAAACCACTGCTCAATGAAATAAGAGAGGACACAAACAGACGGAGAAACATTCCATGTTCATGGCTAGGAATAATCAATACCGTGAAAATGGCCATACTGCCCAAAGTGATTTACAGATTCAACACTTTCCCCATAAAGCTACCAATGATCTTCTTCACAGAACTGGAAAAAACCACCTTAAACTTCATATGGAACCAAAAGAGAGCCCGCATAGCCAAGTCAATTCTAAGCAAAAAGAACAAAGCTGGAGGCATCACACTACCAAACTTCAAACTATACTACAAGGCTACAGTAATCAAAACAGCATGGTACTGGTACCAAAACAGAGGCCTTGGAGGCAACGCTACACATCTACAATCATCTGATCTTTAAAAACCTGACAAAAACAAGCAATGGGGAAAGGAGTCCCTGTTTAATAAATGGTGTTAGGAAAACTGGCTAGCCATGTGCAGAAAGCAGAAACTGGACCACTTCCTGACACCTTACATTAAAATTGACTCCAGATGGATTGAAGACTTAAACATAAGACCTAACACCATAAAAACCCTAGAAGAAAATCTAGGCAAAACCATTCAGGACATAGGCATAGGCAAGGACTTCATGACCAAAACACCAAAAGCATTGGCAACAAAAGCCAAAATAGACAAATGGGACCTAATCAAACTCCAGAGCTTCTGTACAGCAAAAGAAACCATCATTAGAGTGAATCACCAACCAACAGAATGGGAACAAATTTTTGCAATCTACCCATCTGAGAAAGGGCTGTTATCCAGAATCTACAAAGAACTAAAATTGATTTACATGAAAAAAAAACAAAAACAAAAAAAACCCACCAAAAGTGGGCAAAGGATATGGACACTTTTCAAAAGAAAACATATATGAAGCCAACAAACATATGAAAAAAATACTCATCATCACTGGTCATTAGACAAATACAAATCAAAACTACATTGAGATACCATCTCACGCCAGTTAGAATGGCGATCATCAAAATACCTGGAGACAAGAGATGCTAGAGAGGATGTGTAAAATAGGGAACATTTTTACACTGTTGGTGGGAGTGTAAATTAGTTCAACCATTGTGGAAAGACAGTGTGGCGATTCCTCAAGGACCTAGAAATAGAAATTCCATTTGACCCAGCAATCCCATTACTGGGTATATATCCAAAGGATCATAAAGCAGTCTATTATAAGGACACATGCACACGAATGTTCATTGTGGCACTGTTTAGAATAGCAAAGACTTGGAACCAACCCAAATGCCCATCCGTGATAGACTGGACAAAGAAAATGTGGCACATATACACCATGGAATACTATGCAGCCATAAAAAACGATGAGTTCGTGTCCTTTGTAGGGACATGGATGAACCTGGAAACCATCATTCTCAGCAAACTGACACAAGAACAGAAAATCAACCACCACATGTTCTCACTCATAGGCAGGTGTTGAACAATGAGAACACATGGATACAGGAAGGGGAGCATCACACACTGGGGTCTGTCGGGGGGAAATAGGGAAGGGACAGTGTGGGCTGGGGAGTTGGGGAGGGATAACATGGGAAGAAATGCCAGATATAGGTAATGGGGAGGAAGGTAGCAAACCACACTGCCATGTGTGTACCTATGCAACAATCCTGTATGTTCTTCACATGTACCCCAAAACCTAAAATGCAATAAAGAAAATGGATTAAAAAAAAACACAAGACTTACATACTTATATTAAAAGAAGAGTTCAAGTAAAATATATAAATAAGAATAAATGTTCATGCTGTAAATGCCAAACAAAATGCTTTGGGGAATAATTAGTGTGGATGAGCTTGAAGAGGAGAAGTTCTTGAAGGAGGCAAATCTGAAGCAGAGATTTGAAAAGAGGAAACGCAATGGCCAAAGAAAATTTTGAGGCTGGCCTCAGTATAAAGGGACTCTCTGAGATTAGAATGAATTGTCCGAGTTCTGATAGAGTGTAAGCTTCAAGGCTTCCTGCAGACTCCCCTTTGCAGCTCTGTGCCAGGTACAAGACTAACCAAGGTCAAGAAGAGGAAGAAAAGGGGATCAATGTTCTCCCTTGACCCTCAAAAGGCAGCACAGCTAGCACCTTCATTTGCAAGGGTGGGGAAGATTCATCTATGTTAAAAGTAAGTCACTGCTGTCAAACGCATGACTCATTTGCTTACACAGAATTATTTATTCTTGCCAAAACTGGCTGTTAGTTTAATGCAGCTGTGAAAATGGAATGAAGCTCAAACCAAACGACTTTATTCTCTGCTACCCAACTCCCATGACCAAAAAAATATTTAAAAAGTCAAAATCTTGTCCATTTTGAAAAAGCCCTATGAGCACTGTCCTGTCAGAAGCCAGAGAACAACATCCATTCACTCTTCAGGAAAGACAATTTTAAATTCATTTCAGTCTTTGCCTGTAATTGAGTTTAACTGCAGAAAATCCTTTAGCTGACCTACAGTTGATCTTTTACTTTTTCTCTAATGCAATTGCTCAGAAAGTAAACTAGTCCATCTGACTTGCTGGAATGGAAAGCAAAGCTTGAAAAAAATCAGAAGCACAAATAAGCAAAAAGTGGCAAAGCCATCTGTTTGGGGATTATCAGAACTGATACAGGTAAATAATTAAAACAGTTTAAGTGGCCTTTTTTCCCCATACAGAAAGAAAATTCCAAGACCACACGGTATAAAAGTATCACATATGGAAACTAATTAAAATCTTGTCAAAGGAAGCTTATCATCTCTTATACCTCAGTGAGTGAACAAGAAAATAAGACAAGATTGCTACAGAAATGGTCAAAATAATTTGCTTTCAAAATTGTCATTTTATAAGAGAACCATCTTTCAGGAACCCAAGTTGCATATCCTGGGAATGTTACTACTGGTTTGGTCGGAAGTAAATTCAAATTTGGACTAAGCTAACCCGGAGTAGTTCTAAATTAAAGAAGAATTTACAATGACATCAATCTTTGCATTAACTTAAAGCAAAAAAAAAAAAGAAAGAAACAAATGAAAAGCCAATGAATCTCATCCCAGGGGTATATGAAAGAAAAATGAAATGGCTCTAAATTAAGAATCAGGAAGCCTCAGTTCAATTCTTAGCTCATTTAATGTTTTGGTTATGTGGTCAGTCAAAACTTGCCATTATCACTACCCAGTCTGCAACCCTCTGATGGGTTGTTTTACTCACAGATTCCATTTCACTTTCATATTCCCCTGGAGATATGGCATACATCATTAAATATATTTCACGGAACTGATTTTAGCAAGGTGCAAATTCCTTTTTACCCACCATCTCTGTATTCCCCAACCACTCTCAACATACATATTTGTTATCTCTTCCCCCTTTGTGTTAAATCTAGATGTCTCTTATGGATTCTTAAAGACAAGCCTGTGAATAATTATTCTCACCTTTCTACTTGGGCATTCCCTAATTAGAGTCAAAGAGAGAGGATATTATTAGATCCCCTACTAGGTGCTTTATAGGCAGGATCACATGTAATCCTAAAAATAACCCTTTGAGATATGAAATGTTATTATTCTAATTTAACAGATAATGATGATGATAACTGAGAAAATATCTGACTTTTTAGAAAGAGACAGATCTGGAATGGAACCTCTGTGAGTCTTTTTCAAATGCCGTGACAGGTAAGCATTATGCTTACCTGCCTAATTTGAAAAGAAAACAATTTGACATAAATCACAGGGTTTTCATTCCTGAAAAGAGTTTACCTAATTATCAATAACTCCCCCTCTGATACTGAAGATTCTTTGAGACAGTCCATTCAGAATCTGGACATGTATTTGCTTGTGAAACTTAACTTTCATCTGGAAATAGAAACATTTCTTATGTTTCTCTTGGAAAGATTTGTAAAATAAATGAAAAGAATAATGTATAACTAATGAAACCATTTGGAAAACTCATTCAGCTGACAAATTAATCAGTTGGAATGTTAAAAGTCACTGAGAGTAAAAGTTATAATACTGCATTTTGAATATAACATATTTCAGATACTGGTATAGAAGCAATCAATTTGTTTGGATCCATAAAAAATAGGATAGGAAATCATGACACATACCTGCACTCAGGTCTGACATATTGCAGTGACCGCCATCAAAATTATTTTTACAAATATCTCATTTGGTAAGATATTTTACTTGGTATTTATTCTAAGGAAATAATTTTTGTCCAAATATAAATCTATACAGATCAGTAAAACCCTTTTAATCTTGCTTAATCTTATTAGAGCATTTACTAAGCACTGTGCAAATTTCTAAAAAGGCATACATTGAAAGTATATGCAACTTCTTTCTTTCGTCCTTAATTCTACATTCTCTGAGTATCTCAATTAAGACGACACAGACTGAAACATGCTACAGTTCAAGACACTTAGTTGTCATTATATGCTTTTATAAGGACCCTAAGAGAGTTGCCACCTACATACATGAGGTATTGCTATCAAGATTCAGAGATGACCTTTTGGTCCAGGTGTCTAGCAGTGATAAGCTTTGGGGTTTTGGATCTGAGTCGTACCTTGCTTTAGATCTCTCATAGTGTTTACCATAGTGCTCTTCCCATTCAGGAACTAGTTATTGATTTAATGAATAAAGCAATGTATTCTGCAGAAAAGCTGAAAGCTTTGCAAACAGCAACAGCTTTTCTTTTTCTCCACTCTAGGAGAACATGCTGAAGTCAGGAATTCTCTCTCCATTAAGGAAAAAGCCTGACCAAAGATAACACGGATGTATCTCAGCTCTTGGACTCTGAGAGGTGAGAGGAATATTGTTAGCACCTTCTGAGTGTAAAAGGGACAGCAAAACACATTCAATTATTGCTTAACCTCTTATCTAAACTAAATTATCTTCATTGCCAATGGGTGTCTAGTTCTTTATACGGGCCAGCATAGTTGAGTTAATCAGAGTTAGAGGATGGTAAGGATTGGATACACAAGAAAAGTCATCAAGGAGAGGAGGCAATAAAAACTTATGTATCAGGAAAAAGCAGTGAAATTCGTGGTGTAAACTAAGCAAAAACTAAGTGATCGAAAGCAAAGATAATGGAAATCATAATCAGTATGCAAACCCAGAATAGGGAGTTAAAGACAGGTTTTCATGTTCAAGGTCATTAAAACAGACATAAGGATAGGATGCATATCACAGCTCAGACTTCTAAGTTAAATATAACAAAATAAAGACAGAAAAGCCAGTTACTGAATTGAAGGAGCATACTTTGATGCATTTATATCTAGCAGCTACTGGTGATGACTCCTCCTTTTCTGCCTGACTCTTTCTCAGTTTAATATACTATTGTCAGTCTGCTTACTTACTGCACAAATTTTCACACTCATCTTCAAGTTGTCACTTTCAACATTTTACTATTTTGTTATTTTATTCTTCCATTATTTATTTTTTTATTTTTTGGTTTTCAGAACTACTTTCTTAGGCAATGTAACTTTCACAAAGGAAATATATGTATATAAAAACTTATTCAACTATTGGATGAAAATCTCTTTTGTTCTTTTTGATCTCCATCAAAGAAGTTGTTAACACCTACTAGTGAGTTTCTATAAGACTATAGTCACAGTTTCTGTAACTCAGAAACGACTGACTCTTGATCTCTTCTCTCTGTTGGAACTAAATCTATTATGTTAAATAAATGAATATGTCATTTTTCTCTCTTACTTTCATGACCATTGATATGATAGATATCAGAATGAGATCCTTTTCTCATTTTCTACAATATGCTGATAAAGAGGGCAGAAAGGTAATACTGTCTTTATAAAATTCAGTGTCTCATGAGTATTCAGGACTTAGAGTAGCTGACATTGGCAAAGATTAAAGAATGAAGAGCACTACTGATAGGTTTATAATAAAAACTTGGTTTTATTAGGGAAGTCATTCTGCTTGCGTTGCTCCCTTTATCTGACATATAATCAAACTGAAACCAGATTATACCAGGATAAATTGTATTTGTGGCACTGGACACCATCCATTTCTATATCCTGAAAAGTGGTCATGATTCCTAGTTGATTGTGTCTTTTTCTTCACAGGGAAAATTATCCCACTTGTAATATATCTTCTAGGAAATTAATACCATAAATAACATTTGGATACTAATATGACTTTTGTCCAACTAATGATTAAGAACTACAATTTTCCATTGACTTGAAGATTATGTAAAGGTTAAGAAAATAAAACAGCTACTTTTTCTTGAAATTTCCACTAACAAAAGCAAAAGCAATAGACCTTATATTTTCTATACATATTTGTTGCTTTATACTCCAAAAGAAATGCTAGCATAAAAACAAATGTAATGTACTGAGATCTTATTAATTATATTGCCAATGATAATAGTACCAATACTTTATATTTTGATGTTTTTGAGTTTATAGAAATTTCCCTATCCCCCATTTGGATCTCACAAAAAATATGAAGTCAGCTTAATTTTAATGGGAGAAAAAAGTCCTAAAACTTATGGAATGCTTATTTGGTGTTGGTATATTTGAATACTTGAATTTATATCACTTTTAATCGCAAAAACAATGTAACTGGGATAATTTATAGACCAAGAAACTAAGGCTTAAAGAGTGTTTGACTCAAGACTACACAGTAACTAAAATCGATTTATTCATGTATTTAACTCTCTACTCACTATTTCACTTGACTATGTTTGAGTTATCGCAGCTTTATATGTCCATAACTGAGTTGTTTATTGTCACCATCAAATCCCCTCCTCTCTGTTTTCATCTCAGAAAACGGCAACTTCATCTCCTAATTTCTTAAGCCAAAAGTCTTGGAATTATATATATTATAGTTTATTTTTTCAAACACTTAAATAAGGTACAGGAAGGCAATACAGAAAGAAATTTTCCAGGGCCATGGGGCAATGTGGGCTAGGCTTGGTCAAGGAAGAAGCCAGTGCTCCTGGGGTGGGGCAAGTGAGAAAGTGGTAAGAGAACAGCAAATGAGTGATCATGCAGGGCTTTAAGACCATGGTTAGGACTTCAAGTGAAATAGTAAGCTACTGCATGTTTGTTACCCCACAGCAAATTCATAAGCAAATACTCTTAGTTCTACCTTACTCATCCTGAATCAAACCAGTCCTAAATGTTTCGACTTTGATCACTTTGCTCTAATCTATCATTACTCACCAGGACCATGTAAGTAGTCTCCTATGAAGTCTTTCTAATTCCATACTCACTCTCTCTAAAGCCTATTCTTTGCAAAGCGGCCATCTTGTTCTTTTGAAAAAGAAAGCCAGATCACATCACTTTTGCACTCACAAATGTGAAATAGCTCACTATTTCACTCAAAGTCCTAACTATGGTCTTAAACCCTAGATGATGGTTCATCTGCTGTTCTCTTACCACTTTCTCACTTGACACCTCTCAGGAGCACTGGCTTCCTCCTTGACCAAGCCAAGCCCACACTAGCTCATGCCCTTTGAGAACTCCTCTTTCTAGATTGCTTTCCTGTTAGATATCCACCACACGATCTCATTTCATTCAAGTATTTAACCAAATAGAACCTTATCAAAAATAAAAAAACTGTCTTCAACCTATTTAAAATATTATACTTTGTTTCCATTATCCTGCTTTTTCTTCTTAGCACATTATCAACTGATATAAATGTATTTGTTTCGTTTCATTGTCAACATTGTATCACTAGAGTGGCAACTCCAAAAGAGCAATGACTTGAATTTGGATCATTGCTATACCTTTCGTGCCTAAAATAGTATCTGGAATAGTAGACACCGTATTTGAGACATTTACACATTCAACAAATACTAATTAAGTATTAGAAAGGTTACAGATACCATCTTCTGAAAGATTTCAATCTAGTGTTAAAAAAAAAAAAACAAACACTTTGACCAAGCTAATTGTAAGAGCATTGAGTAACATAAATCAAGACATGCATGGTGGTATGGCAGCATGTAACAGGTGACCCTAACCTAGGTTGGAATATCTGGGAAAGTCTCCTAGACTGAGCATGAGTATGACTTAGATGGCAAAACAAGAGATTTTCAAGGAGAAGGCCTAGCACATGCAAAGGGTGCCAAGTATGGTAACAGCAAGCAAGGCTCATTTGAAAAAGTTAAAAACTTTTAAATAGAACCATTAAAGCACATTAAGAAAAAGAGCTGCAGAAACTAAAGCTAGAAAAGTCTTGCTTTATGCATTAACTTGTTTTCCTAAATGCAATGGAAACTTGAACGTCTAAAACTTTAAAAAATATCAGCCTAAAGTATGAGGATTGGATTATGATATAAAGTATATATGTAAAAATACTATTTAGGAAACAATAGCAATAATATAGTGTAGAAGCAATAATCATGGAAGAAAATCAGTGGATTATAAAGAAATATTCTCAATTGAAGCAATAGCTTTTATTTAAGCTAATGAAATATTTCTGGAGTTGGATAGTGGTGGTGGTTTTGTAACCATGTGAATGTACTTAATGCTGTTTCACTGTACATTTAAAAATTGTTCAAAAGGCTAATTTTATGTTATTGGTATATTACCACAGTAAAATATCAATAAAAAATATAATATATGTCCAAAAGACACAATAAATTACTAGGAATATGTTTAAACTAGTTTTTAGTTTTTATTTGAAATAGGGATTAAGAAACTACAGAGTAAAGTGTGATTTACAGATTTCATGTTTAAACAATTAGATGGGGCTGATTTTCAGATACTTTTGATATACAACTGAAGATGTCAAATAAGCAGAAATGGACATCTGAAGCTCATAAAGGGGTTTGGACTAGACATAGCAACATATAAATCATTGGCATGTAGATGGTAAAGGAAGCCTTGGGAATGGATGGGATTGTGATAGAAGAATGTGGAGGGGCAGAAATAACAAGACTCAGAGAATCCTGGGCAAGATCAGCATCTAAAGGAAGGTAGAAAAGATAGAAAAGGAGAATAGATAGAAATCATGAGAATGTTGAACAGAAACACATTGCTTCAGGGAGAAAGAGCTTAGGTAAAATTATGCTGAAAGGTCATACAAGATAATGCCTTAAGAAATGTCTTTTTACTCAGTGACAAAAAAGAACATTGGTGCTTTTGCATTTAGAGTGGAGTGATAAAGAGTAAAATGGAATGGATTGTAAAGTGAGTGGAAAGAGAAAAATTGACAAACATTTTAGAATGCTCCTTAAGAAGCTATTATGAAAAGCAACAAGAAAGACAGTATCTGGATTAGTAGAGGGAGCCGAGGGTTTATTTTTCTTTAAATGGAAAATATTTAAACGTGTGATTTTCCTATATGAAATTGTCTTTCTACAGGCATCATGCAAAGATGCCTGTAGAAAGTTTTCATATAGGAAAAGGGTGCCTGGGATAGATATTCAAGATCTTTTTTTGTTTTTTTATCTTTTTTTAATTGCATTTTAGGTTTTGCATGTGAAGAACATACAAAATTGTTGCATAGGTACACACATGGCAGTGTGATTTGCTGCCTTCCTCCCCATCACCTGTATCTGGCATTTCTCCCCATGCTGTCCCTCCCCTATTCCCCCCGACAGACCCCAGTGTGTGATGCTCCCCTCCCTGTGTCCATGTGTTCCCTTTGTTCAACACCCGCCCGTGAGTGAGAACATGCAGTGTTTGATTTTCTGTTCTTGTGTCAGTTTGCTGAGAATGATGGTTTCCAGGTTCATCCATGGATATTCAAGATCTTAAAAAGAGAATCAGATCCATGTCACAGCAGATTCATCATGTCACCACCTTGTTTTTTTTGTTTTGTTTTGTTTTTGTTTTTTGAAACGGTCTCACTCTGTCGCCAGGCTGAGTGCAGTGATATGATCTTGTCTTACTGCAACCTCCGCCTCCCAGGTCGAAGCGATTCTTCTGCCTCAGCCTCTCAAGTAGCTGGGACTACAGATGCCACCACCATGACTGCTAATGGTTTTGCATTTTTAGTAGAGACTATGTTTCACCATGTTGGCCAGTATGGTCTCCATATCCTGATCTCATGATCTGCCCACTTCAGCCTTCCAAAGTGTTGGGATTATAGGCGTGAGCCGCCAGCCCCAGCCCCAGTCTTCTTTATTCTAACAGGATAAAAGATGCTTTCCTAGAACTAGGAACTAAACCAAGAAGGCTGGTTGGCTGCTTGCTTCTCAGAAATCTATAGTTATTATAACAGTACGATTAGCATTGTTAAAAAATATTCTGAGATTTCTAAAATAATTTTTAAATGTTTAGAATTTTAATAAAATATTTTAATTGAATATTAGCAAGGTGGCTTCTGTCTAACTCAACTTTCTGGATGTCTGTCACTTTACTTGCAGACATAGGACAGTTACTTGTTTTCTGAATAGGCCATCTATTCAAATTCTGGGATTTATTTCCTTTGCCAGACCAAATCTTTTTTTAATTAATTTTTTAAATTGACAAATAAAAATTGTATATATTCATTATGTACAACATGATTTGAAATATGTGTACATTGTTGAATGGCTAAATCAGGCTAATTAACACATGTATTACCTCACATGCTTGTATTTTGAGGTAAGAAAACTTACAATTTATTCACTTAGTAATTTTCAAGAATACAATACATTGTTGTTAACTGCAGTCACCATGTTGTACAATGGATTTCTTGACCTTATTCCTTTTATCTGACTGAAACTGTACCCTTTGATCAGTATCTCTCCAACCCTTCCCCTATCCTCAGATTCTGGCAACAACCATTCTACTCGTTCTGCTTTTATGGACTCCACAGATCACTGAAATCACATGGTATTTGTCTTTCTGTGACTTCTTTACTTCAGTTAACATAATGTCCTCCAGGTTCATCTATGCTGTTACAAATGACAGGATTTCCTTCTTTTTTAAGTTTGAGTAGCATACCACTGTGGATTGATATACATATATTTTTATCTATTCATTTGTTGACGGACTCATAGGTAGATTCCGTATCTTGGCTGTTGTGAATAATGCTGCAATATGCACAGGAGTGCAGAAACTCTTTGTACATTGATTTCATTTTTTTATATGTACCCAGTTAGTAGTATTGCTGGTCAAATGGCAGTTCTTGATTTTTTTTTATTTTCCATATGGTTTTCCATAATTCCTCTACTAATTTATATTCCCAACAACAATGCATAAGAGGTCCTTTTTCTCCACATGCTCTACAACACTTACTATCGCTCATCCTTTTGAAAAATGGCCAATCTAACAAGTGTAAAGTGATATTATATTATAGTTTTAATTTGCATTTCTGTGATAATTTGCGACAATGAGCATTTTTTCATATGCCTGATAGCCATTTGTATGTCTTCGTTTGAGAAATGTCTACTCAGATTCTTTGCTCATTTTTAAATCAGGTTATTTATTTTCTTATTACTGAATTGTTTGAGTCCCTTGTATACTTTGGATATTAACCCTTTATCAGTTGTGTGGTTAGCAAATATTTTCACACAATTTTTCTCTTCAACCTGTTGCTTGTTTTCTTGGTGTGCAGAAGCTTTTTAGTTTGATGTAATCCCATTTGTCTATCTTTGCTTTTGTTGCCTGTGCTTACAGACTCATATATAAAAAATCATTGCTGAGACTAATATCATGAAGCTTTTCACCTTTGTTCAGTGGTTATTTACTGAAGTAATTTATAATTTAAAAATAGCTTCAAGAAAACTTCATTTGTTGAGTAGTTCACTTAGAAGCTCATGTGCAGTCTTAAAGGGCAAGAGAGAGTCACTTGCATAGAATCTCTGTATGCACGGAGTTTAGATTACCATTTCAAATATTTAGAGAAATAGATTCAATTGTTGGTTTTAATGTAAAAGATTAATGACATTGAATGGATGACAATACTGATTTGTTGAGTTCTGATTTCCTTTCTAATTTCAAAGTGAAAGATCCTAGAGGGTGGAATTATCTCTATTTTTAAATAAATGGAATACAGAGGATAAAGTATAACTCATATAAAACTAATACAATGTACAATAAAAATACCGTTAAACATAATCTTCAGAGGTAATTTCACATTTATATCAACTTCTATCACTGTAGAGTTTGCCTATTCATTTTATTTCTTTGAAGCAAGAGTGTTTCTGCCAGTGATTTTCACATTTCAGGCTAGCAGCAACAAGAGAGCACAAATAATAGAGAATCATTCACTTCAAAATTCCTTTCTTAGTTATTTTTTTTAATTTATTTTGACCTTAATTTTGGACATTGTAATGCAACATAAGTGCATAATAGTTGAAGTCAGAATCTAGAAACCAACTGTTAGGATTCAAATTCTTGTAAAATAAGTGAGAGAGCTGGAATTTGAACCCAAGCAATTGATTTAGCTTTCTCGTCTGTAAAGTAGGGATAATAATTTACTGCCTCAGAAGAAATCGGAAGTGTTAAATGAACATAGCCAGTTATACAGTAAGCACTCAGCACACATGTGGTGTCTTTGTCACTGTGGTATTCAGCATATACTTTTGGCTTATTCTGAGTACACTGCCTAAATCTGCTTGGTGTGACTGTAGCGATTCTAGCACTTTGTAACAGACAATCAATATTAGACAAAACTTAGAGATATAAATAAGCACATATAGAAATAATATAAAAGAAAATATACATGTAAATTTTTGCCTAATCCTGACACAGCAATGATTGTCTAATGGGTATGTCTGATGTTGTAATATGGTTAGAGAATAAAACTGCATACGATTTGTAAATTGAAATTTCCACTCTTTCAAATTACAAATTACTTCATCTCTGACACTTGTCACATACTATGTGTTATAGGTTATTAGGCCATTATCATAGACTTTCAAGTAGGAGGCAAAAAACTCAATGTTTTTCTAAAAAGGAGCATAGCAAAGTACGCATTTACCATTTGCAGAGTAACCTTTGTATCTCACTAAAGTACCAGGAGGGAAATGTAGTCATTATTCTAGGTATGCAAAAAGAACAAGTACAGGATCTGCCTCCATCTTTTTTAATAACATATGAAACAATGTGGGACACTAAAATTTGTTTCTTTGCTGGCTGAAAATTTCCTTTTCCTGATGTAACGCTTTTTATAACAATGGGTTTATTAATCATATTAAATGTCATTTTTATCCTCGTACACGTTTTCTTTCTTTTAGAGACAAAGTCTCACTCTGTCACTGAGACTGGAGTGCAGTTAGTGGCACAATCATAGCCCACTGCAGCCTTGACCTCCCAGTCTCAAACCGTTTTCCTTCCTCAGCCTCTTCAGTAGCTAAGACTACAAGCATGTGCCACCATACTATGCTAATTTTTAAAATTTTCTTAGAGATAGGGTCTTGCTATGCTGTCCAGGGTGATCTGGAACTCCTGGCCTCAAGCGATCCTCCTGTCGTAGCCTCTCAAAGTGCTAGGATTACAGGCATGAGCCATCACACTCACTATCTCTTTTATATTTTTAAAACATTATCTGTCCTAGTTATATTCTCTCCTATTATTTTTGCTTTGAATTTGCTTAAGCAAAAAATAAAAAGCACGCTTATCAGTTTCAACAGGGCAGAACATCTTGATAATAACACCATTTCTGGGATAACACATAATGAGGAAACATAAATCTTTTGACTGTTTTAATCCCTTATATCCAAAGAGTGGATCCACTTGGTGGGAAAACACCTATTTTTCTCTACATGTAAATATTTTCAGAGAACAGAAGAAATAAATTAACACTTTTCAATAACCACTGTGTGTTGTATTGAAGCATTTGGATGGTTTCCACCAAAATAATGGAGAAAAATACCAATTTTTTAAGTTAATATTTGTTGATCAGTTTAAAGGGTCTCTGGTAAAGAAAATTACATAAATTGTATGGCTACAGACAATCTCTAAAAATAAAATTTCTTACAATTTAAATGTGATGTTAGTATAAATTTGGAAAACTATGGAAAGAGAGAGAAGAAATTTACGGTAGAGAGACCTGACAAGTTACCTCAGCCAGGTAATTAAAGTCAGCAACAGTGATAAATCATGTTGACAGTATGTACCCTTGATGTGATGTATGATGTCACTTTGTCTTTGTGGTCTCCCTCACAATAACCCAGGTACCCAGTCTAACTATGAGTAAAACATCATACAAATTCCAGTTGGAGTCCATGGTACAAAACACCTATTCAGTACTTCTCAGCTTCTGAGGTCTTCAAAAAGAATGAGAATCTGACAAGCTGTCACAGTTAGGAGTCTAAGGAAACACGAAAACTAAATGTAATGTGGTATGCTGGATGGATCCTGAAACATAACAAGGGCGTTAGGTAAAAACTAGGTAAAAACTAAGAAAATCTGAATGCAGCACAGACTTTAGCTAACAATCACATATTAGTATCACTTCATAGTAGTGACAAATGTGCCATACTAATATCAGCTTTTAAGAATAATGGAAACTGGGTGGAGGGTTTCTGTGTATTCTATGTGTATTCTCTCTGCAACATTTCTGTAAATCTAAAACTATTCTAAAACAAAACACGTATTTAAAAACTCAGTCTTATTTTGTGATTATAACTGCCCTTATAAAAATATAGATGTCATTTTTCTCCTTTCAGAATATTATGTTTTGCATTTAGGCAACTTCCTAGAAATTTTCAACAGAATGCCATTTTTACACATAAGGATATCAGTCATGCAAATGATGTAAATGCCATAAAATACAGATCAGCTATGGCAGAAATCTTTGCAAGGCTTCTGCATCTGCAGCTCATGTAGAGATAACCCAAGAAATAAAAGAAAAATAAATTCCAGAATCCTCTAGGCCCTTAATTGTTCTTGGCCATTATAGCTAAAAAATATTCTAAAAGTCACCCAAGATGGTATTCATTCTTGCCTACCGAATGAATTCTTTTGGTATGAAGGACTCCTACAAGAACTCTAATTATAGAACAACTCTATTAAATATCTAATTTGCTAAATAGGGAATCCTTTCCCCATTGCTCATTTTTGTTAGGTTTGTCAAAGATCAGATGGTTGTAGTTGTGTGGCGTTCTTTCTGAGGCTCTCAAATGATGTTGGGAAAACTGGCTAGTCATATGCAGAAAGCTGAAACTGGATCCCTTCCTTACAACTTACCAAAAAAAATTAACTCTAGATGGATTAAAGATTTAAACATGAGATCTAACACTATAAAAATCCTAGAAGAAAACCTAGGCAATACTATTCAGGACATAGGCATGGACAAGGACTTAATGACTAAAACACCAAAAGCAATGGCAACAAAAGCCAAAATAGACAAATGGGATCTAATTAAACTTAAGAGCTTCTGCACAGCAAAAGAAACTATCAATAGAGTGAACCAGCAACCAACAGAATGGGAAAAAATTTTTTGCCATCTACCCATCTGACAAAGGGCTAATATCCAGAATCTGTGGAGAACATAAACAAATTTATAAGAAAAAAAGCAACCCACCCAATCAAAACATGGGCAAAGGATATGAACAGACACTTTTCAAAAGAAGACATTTATGCAGCCAACAAACACATGAAAAAAAGCTCATCATCACTGGTCATTAGAGACATGCAAATCAAAACCACATTGAGATACCACCTCACACCAGTTATAATGATGATTATTAAAAAATCAAGAGACAACAGATGCTGGAGAGGATGTGGAGAAATAGGAACACTTTTACACTGTTGGTGGGAGTGTAAATTAGTTCAACCATTGTGGAAGACGTGTGGTGATTCCTCAAAGATCTAGAACTAGAAATACCATTTGACCCAGCAATCCCATTACTGCATATATGCCCAAAGGATTATAAAGCATTCTATTATAAAGGCACATGAACACATATGTTTATTGTGGCACTGTTCACAACAGCAAAGATTTGGAACAAAACCAAATATCCATCAATGATATACTGCATAAAGAAGATGTGGCACATCTACACCATGGAATACTATGCAGCCAAAACAAAGGATGAGTTGATGTCCTTTGGAAGGACATGGATGAAACTAGAAACTGTCATTCTCAGCAAACTAATGCAAGAACAGAAAACTAAACACTACATGTTCTCACTCATAAGTGGGTGTTGAACAATGAGAACACATGGACACAGGGAGGGGAACATCACACACTGGGGCCTGGGGAATGGGGGGCTAGGGAAGAAACAGCAGGGGGTTTGGGGGACTGGGGAAGGATAGCATTAGGAGAAATACCTAATGTAGATGATGGGGGCGATGCATGTAGCAAACAACCACCATGACACCTGTATATCTGGTAACAAACCTGTACGATCTGCACATGTACCCCAGAACTTAAAGTACAATAAATTTTTACCCATCTAAAATTGGAATAATTGTTTGTTTCACCTACCTCAGATATTCTATTAAAAAAGCAATTAAATATTTTATAAAATATTATTAGTAGTTAAGAAAAATTGACCCATTATTGAGAAATGAGCTTCTCATTTAATATAATTATTTACAATTACTGATCCTTGTCTCTTCAGCTTTGTTTGGAAAGTGACTTTTGCTTTTTGTTTGCTTGTGTACAGAAGTATTAAATCCTACATGGCTTAATGTATGTTCTGTCATATAATAGGGCCATGTCATACATGCCAAGTACAGTGCTCTAAGCTTCAGTTTTCTACTCTTTAAGAGAGAAAAATAAAACTTGCCTCATAGAATTGATGTCACACAATAATAATTTGATCGACATTAATTATGATGTTCATCTCTTGCCTCAGGAACTATTAAGAAATATCTGTTGAGAAATTAAACATCTAAAAATCCCAAGTATGACTATTGCCCCAATACAATATCATACTATTTAAGTGAAAAGATTTAAGGAAGTATCTTTGCTTTTTTACTGCTATTGTTTGCATATACTGATATTAAAAACTTACCCTAGGTATCATCCTTCTGATATTTTCATAAACAAAAGAATAATGAGTCAAGTGTGACTGTCAGTCTTTGAAACATTCTGCATTACAAAATAAAAAGACCCAGAAAATCAAAGTAGCACAAAATTCCATTCTGTGTTACAGATGAAACACATCAAATGTTGACACAATAAATACACAGTAAAAGACAGTCAATAAGCTCCAAAGCTTTCCTCATTGTTAGATGCAGATTAGAATTTGTGACAGATACTGATGATTACAGCTGTCTCTGACATGCCTGGTTATGTAAAACAGGACATCTGTATATGGTCCATATTGCCTGTCAATCCATCTAGAGGCCCATAAACTGTAAATTCAGAGCCTAGTGCTGCTGAAGCTTATGAGGCTTGAGAGAGATCTATAAATATAATACCCAACCAGGAATAATGGCTACCTGGACCACATAAATACACAAATGAAGCCTTTCCTTGAGACTTTACAACTATTTTGCTCCAATGTAATGATCAGGAAATCAAATAAAAAAATTACGTTTTTATTTTATGTTAGCTTATCATTTTTGTGTTCTTTGCCCAAAATAAGACTGCTAATGGAAATGTGGTGATCTGGTTTGAAATTTGAGGATAGAGCTACAACCCCTCTAAGGATGGGGCCTAGTAAAATAAAATGTCAGTTAGTAGGCAGGGCTAGCAGAATATGAAGAGAACAAAAGGTCCACAAATATGAATCCTTGTCATATGCAGTATGGAAGATTCATTGTGAGAACACCTCTAGCCTTTCACCTACTGTAGTCACAATACATCTGGTGGCCTGTGCCCAGAAGCCTATTATCTGCCCAAGGCAAAGGAGTCAGGATTCTTCTGGCATTCTGTCCTGGGGTTGTCAGCCAGGAGAACTCCATCAATCACTTGGAAAAAAAAGGAAGGTGGCAGGTGTGAGGCACTCCAGAAATTACCTTCCTTTTTCAGCCAAAGAAAAGAAAAATAATGAAGATGTAGATTAGCTGTTGTTCTATTAAGCTGCACCTTGAATATAGTCCTTGGCAGGTGATCTGGGGAATTAGTAATGCTTCCTATGAGAAGCATTGTGAGACAACAAGGATACAATTAAATTCCAAGTGAAGAAGGTTTAGAAGGCACTGGTGGAGAAAGAGGCAGGGTAGGAAGTGAGCCCTAAAGGATGCTTATGATTTCCAAATCATTCTCCTTGAATGTATGCCTTGCCTAGTGGACATTTCCACCTGACTAGACTACGGAATAAACTACAGGATAAGCCACAGGAGTTATGCTCTAGGCTAAACCAAAGCACACTGTATCTTTATCAAACCACACTGCACTTGAATTGCAATTGAATGCTTACCAACAATCCTCTCAATTACAAACTAAGCATCCCTGAGTGTTATTCATTTCTGCATCCCCTGTGCCTAAGACTGTGTTTAACTCTTTTAAAATTCTCTATTTGTAGAGCATATAAAACATTGAATTAAACTATTAAATTAATGAAAGGATAGGTAATTCTGTTTTCTCATTTCTCAGATATATTTTTAAACAAATTTAATATCAAAATTGATTTTACTCATTAAGGTTATGAATACAAACATTCTGGCACTCTAGAGTGTTCAAATTGAAAAATGCAGATATTTTATTCTCCAATTGCAGAGCCCTTTAATGCTGAAGAGACTTGAATGCGACAATAAATGGGTTTTTCAATTGGCATAATAAGATTGAAAAACTAGTAATTTTTCTGCCATTTCTCCCAAACTCTTTCACATTAAGGATATTTTGCAAAAAAAAAAAAATTATTAATACAATTTAGGGTACCACTTGGAAATCTGATTTGTCAGGAGCCTATAAAATTCATTGGCTAGAAACATACAAACAGCAATTGCAGTAATTGCCTTTCTGGTTTGTGTTAACCTACAGCTTTACAGAAACTGTTTAAATGAAACATTTAAATCAGCTGCAGATTTTTAATGTTGGTTATACATAGTCTCTCTTAGATTGCTGATGATCATTCCAGTTCATATATAATAAGTATTAGTTTGCATAGATCCATGCCATCTAATTACTACATACCTACAAGTTATTCTTGCCTATGCTCCCACATCTTCACGACATTTCTCATGTTGTTTTAAATTCCCTTGACTGTGTATTTCATCCTTCTGCCTTCAAAGTAGCCATGGTGTCATATGGTCTCCTATTACCTCACCACTTCATATAAACTTAATTGAATTGTTAAGTATTTAATGTGCTTAGACCTCATTAATGACACTAAAATATTTTCTTGTAATTCACTTATACTAATAAACATTTTAGAGATAAATCTTTCAAAACTATATGAGCCACAGGAGACAAGCCAGTCTACTTAGCCCAAAACCTGAGAAGGGCAAATAAGTACACAATAAGGGATAATCTGCTTCTCTCTGTTTTGAACTATTTTTAGAATACTGATATTTGGGAATGAAATCCTTGGAAAAACTGTGACCCAAGTCTGATTTCTTCTCCTAACCCATAAACGGGACCTATGAAGCCAGTGATACTTTTCATAATACATCTTAAATGATCATATTTTGTTCTTTTGGATACTGTTAAGTATTCTTGTTTACCATTTAGCCAAAATCTAAACCACTGCTTACCTTCCTGATGTCACCCAAGCAGTACCAGGGAATCTTTAAAATATTCTAAAGAGAAAAACAGAAGAGCACTTACACATACGTAACAGGTATTATACAGGCAGGCACTAATTGTCATGTAAGCTACTTGCCACTTTCCTAACAAGACAATGTCCTAAGCAGTTGTGAAATATAGAACATATTACTTAAAAGTTATTTACCCCGGATTTCACTTTACCATATGAACAAGAATACTGAAGATCATTTGCCGTACAATTTGGAGTGCACTTGTAATTCCTCTTGTTAATAATTCATCCCAAAGTCCATTGCTCAAGTTTGTAATTTGGGAACAAAGCTCAAGAGTTAAATGCACAGCAGAGTTACTCAGGACAGTTTTATCAGCTATAGCTATTGTTGTAAACTTTTCTCATACAAAACACTGGATGATCCTAAAACATTTTCAGGTTGGAGACCAGTTTCAAAATACTACCATCTGTATTCTGGTGAACAGAACATTAAACACAGAGATGATATATAGCATTCAAGAGATGTAAGACACAACTTTTAGCAAAAAGAAAAAGAAAAAACATGTGAATAAAAATGAATATTACATTTCATCAGTTCATACGTTTTCAGTCATCAACTGGTCTTTAATGAAAACTAAATTATGAACAAAAAAATATATAAAATATTTTAGGAACAATAATTATGTGTTAGGTAAATAAAATTTCATTTGGTGGATTTGCTGAATACCAATATTTGCAGAGACTGGCACTAGCTGATGTGATGTCAATGTGCTGCATAATACAAGAGCTGTCAAACATCACACCAAGTTTTTCAAATTTCTGGACTTCTAACAATATTGTAACCTTCAGACAACATTTACAACAAATTCCATTTTTCCTGCTGGAAACAGTTTATCATTTTCTAGAAAATGTATGTCGCCAGAAAAAGATTTTAATGGAAGCATTCAGTGAAATAGAGATGTTGGAGACTTTGGGAAGAAAAGAAAAACACAAAGTTAGAAATAATAATATCCCTTGGGTCAGGCATTTCTTGTCAGTTAATGAATAACTGGGTTAGAGCACCCCAAGGTAAAGCTTACTTCTTAAACAGCATTGTGTATAGCTGATAAGAGTTTTCATATTGACATTTTCTGTGGTTTCCCACTAGTCTCTTTCTAAAGTCATGGTTCCTATCGATCCTTATCCCTATGTTCCCTTTTAGATATTCTTTTCAAGAAATATGCTTTCATAAATTAGTAAATGTGTACACAAAGAGAAAGACATGACCTCAGGAAAATATCATGTGGCAATGGTCACAGGTCTAATGCAACATGTCTGCCATTCTTTGGAGAATGAGTATTGAAAGAGGACAGAGTGGGGAAGAGAGATAGTAATTCTGCATTTCTAAACCAAGAGAAAAAAAGTATGTATTTCAAAAACAGTGGCATTTTAAAATCTTTATGTATTATTTCCTAAAAAAGATTTGGGGTTTATTGAATGTGGGGATTTGGGCATCTTGCCAGCTGTTCTCTTTATTATATTTTCATATTTTTAATTAGTTGCAAAGAAGTACAAACAAGCTTTTCTGAAGTATTTGGAGAAATTTACCATGGAGGCTAATTTGTTGAAAAGAAAATCCTAAGGCTACCAAACAGACTGTTGATCTGGTACAGTTTAAAATCTTTCTAAACTTAGGGATAAAATATGAGAATTATATATGTAAGAGAGATATTAACGCTACTCTAGTTCAGATTTTCATTTACAGAAGGGCAAATTAAGCTGCAGAGTAATCAACTGACTAGCCTAAAGTCAAAAATGCAAAAATACTATGCAATGAAATTTACAGGTACCATAGTCAGCAGAATGATTGTCTGTACGTTATTGTTAAAAGTTAAAATCATCTCCAAAGACTCAAAGATAAGCTTACATTGGCATGTAAGTACCACTTATCCAAGGGAACAGGTCTTGCAGCATGGTTTCCTGTGCCCACAAGCAAAGGTAAGTAGCAAAGTATAAAGATTCAGCATCTTCAGTAATGGCGCAATAGGGGACTGGAGGATTGATTTATACATTTTAAGCTTGTTAATAATATCCTTCTTATAGACCAGTGTTTTATAATGTACATCTTATCACAAAAGTTGCATACCTAGCAAATAATCAAATACACACATATGTAAATGCATATGCACATAAACATATGTAAACAAATAAATGTCTTCAGTATTTTTGAAATCCCTGCTCAAGTAAGTTGAAGAAACACTTCAAATCATAATCATCTTAGGAGATTTATACTGAAATATTCATTAGGACATCTGAGAGTTTCTGCAGTTATTAAAGGCTTCATGCATTCTGAAAAATGAACCTACCTGCCCCCTCTCCATTCTTGCACACACAGATTTTAACCTTCTTAGGCTCAGAGTTTCTTTCTCTTATGCTGACCTACAAACCCTTTTATTTATGCCTATTAACATTCTGTAGAAATAGTGTCCCTAAGAGCATGTTTTAAAACATAATGTCTTAAGCATTCATTCTCATGCATAGAGCAATTTGGGTTGAAGAAACAAAGAGATAAAACATGAACTAATGCAGTGAACACCATATGTTCTATGTCTTTCTTCCATATTAACCCTTTTCAGCAAACGATTCTATTCCTGAAGAATTCCATTAACTCAATATGTGTCTTTTCTTGCTCAGAAAGAAACTACTCAGTTTGTGCTCATGCCTACACAGCTGAGGGGGGTGGTATAACAATAGCGAGTACAAAGAAAAAAACCAACTTGGCTGATGGATGGAAGCAAATCTACCCAATCCTTTTTCCTTGTAAGAGCGCTTACTTCGATTTCCATTTAAATTTTTGTCTGATAGCTCTATTCCTACTGGTTTGTATTCTTTCCAGTCCTAAAATTAGTATTCCATACCACTCTTAGATTTCTAAGAAAAATAAAAATGAAAAATTTTCAGAGAAAATGAAAATGAGGTATCAGGTAGATATAAAAACCAAGAGGAAAATAGAAAGTATAGTACTAATTGTTTCCAAATTGGACTAGGCCAAAAGAACATATGACAATCTTAGAAGGACAAAGAATCAGAGAGTCCAAGGCTAGGGAAAGAAAACAGGAGTAGTCAAGAATAAGCGAGTTTGGGAATCTCAGGCCTCAATAAAAGTCTTACTCTTAAACATACATTTTTTTTAATTGGACCAAAGCAAACAAACAAACAAAAACAAAACAAAACAAAACAAAAGCATGTAATAACTTGGGCCACTCTCTGAGACAAAGTGGGATTTCCCACTTTGGTAATTTTTATGTTCCAATCACCGCATGTTACAGGGTTAGGTTCAATATATTCAAAAATAGTGATGAGGCCTTAAACATATGCTAAAGTACCTATCAGTTCAACAAGAGATGTCACCTACTTCAAAAGGAAAATATCAAAAACAATCTCAGGGATGTAGCCAGGTATTTGGCCTTCTCCTTGCATGACATCCTGTTTCATTTTTCCACTTGAACACACCACCACTGTTTCCAGTGTTTTAAGCTTATGTGTGAGCTGGGTCTTAGAAAGTCTGAAAACTTATGGCAGTGGTGGAGTTTAGCCCATCTATATTATGTAGACCAAATGGTTACTTTTATACCCAGATGTTTTTAACTCGGCATTAAAAACTTTTTTTTTTTTTTTTTTTTTTGGAGGCAGGGTCTTGCTCTGTTGCCAAGCCAGGTTGAAGTATAGTGCTGTAATCATAAATCACTGCAGCCTTTGTTTCCTGGGCTCAAGCAATCCTGTCACCTCAGTCTCTGAAGTAACTGAGACAACAGGTATGTGCCACCGTGCCTGGCCAATTTTTGTATTTTTTGTAGAGATACAGTTTTACCATGTTTCCCAGGATGATCTTGAACTTCTGGGATCAAGCCATTGGCCCACCTCAACCTCACAAAGTGTTGGGATTACAGGGGTGAGCCACCACACTTGGTCTATAAAAAACTTTTATAAGCTTCAGAATAATGGAAGGAACTAAAACTATAGTTTGACAAAATTTCTCGTTTATTTATTCTGGATTGGAGTCTAGAAGTTGACCTTCAGGAATCCATTTGGCAGACAGAAATTTTACCTTTTCAGAAACCAGACACCAGGTGATGAAACGTGGTATTTTGGTAAAAAGGACAACAATCACCAGGCTGATATCAGAGGTATGATGAATAAATTTTAATGTCATTGTACTACAAAGGGCTTTTTGTAAGGAAATTAGAACAAACTCTTTGTGCTTGAGTCTAGTCCTTATCACAGATACAGGTGTCACAGAGTTGTGCCTTATTTCTATAATTAGGTTTAAAGATAAAAAAACTGCTATTTGATTTTTATTTATCCCATATGAATTGTTTGTTAGATTGTCTGGTTTTTTCTCCACTGCTTAACTTTTTTTTGCATTAAGTCATTTTAAAAATATTTTTATTTCATTTTATCTATTAACATTTATTTATAACTGTTAATAGCTATTCTAGGAATTTATAGTATGTGTCTTTAATTTATAACAGTGAAATGAGAATTGTTATGCACATCTTGTATAATGTAAGAAACTAAAATAGTATTCTTCCACTTACACTGTTCCCACACTTTGAGCTAATTTTGTCACACATTTTATTTCTACATAGCTTATAAAAGCCATAACATAGTATTATTTTTATTTAAGAGGCTTAAGAAAGAAGAAAAATTCATTTTATATTTAACCATATATTTTCTATTTGTGCTGCTTTTTATTGGTTTGTGTAGATGTAACTTTTTCTCTGGTATCATTTTCCTTCAGTCTAAATTTTTTTAACATTTCCTGTAGAGTTCTACTGATGAAAAGATTGCGCAACATTTTTTAACCTAAAAGTTTTCCTTTCCTTCATATATTAAGTATGTCTATACCATATAGAGAATTCTAGATTGATAATAATTTTTTTCTTTCAGTGCTTTAAAGATGGCATTTGTTTTGTTCTAGTTTGCCCTATTTTTTTAAGTTTTATGGGGACATAGTATTTGCATATATTTATAAGGTACATGAGATACTTTGATAAGGGACCATGTATAATAATCACATCAGGGTAAATGGGATATTTATAATCTCAAGTATTTATCCTTTCTTTTTTTTTAATAAACATTCTAGTTACAATTTTCTAGTTACCTTTAAATGTATAATAAATTTTAATGACTGTAGTCACTCTGTTGTGTTGTCAGGTACTGCTCTTATTCATTCTATCTAACCATACTTTTGTAGCCATTAACAATCACACCCACCACTGCCCTTTCAGCCTCTGATAACCATCATTCTATTCTCTACTTTCATGAGATCAATTATTTAATTTTTAGCTCCCATGGATGAGTAAGAGCATGTGAAGTTTGTCTTCCTATGCCTGGCTTGTTTCACTTAACATAATGTCCTCCGGTTCCATCTATGTTGTTGCAAATGACAAGATTTCATTTTTTCTTATGGCTGAACAGTACTCACATGTGTATATGTACCATATTTTCTTTACCCATTCATCTTTTTCAAATATTGGCTATTGTGAATAATGCTACAATAAACATGGTAGTGCAGATAACTGTTTGATATACTAATTTCCTTTCTTTTGGTTATCTATCTAGCAGTCAAATTGTTGGATGATATGGTAATTTTTTTGTTGTTGTTTGTTTGTTTGTTTTTTTGAGACAGAGTCTTGCTCTGTCTCCATCCTGGAGTGCAGTGGCACAATCTTGGCTCAGTACAACCTCGGCCTCCCAGGATCAAGCAATTCTTCTCCCTCAGCCTCCTGAGTAGTAGCTGAGACTACAGGTGTGCACCATTACACCCAGCTAATTTTTGTATTTTTAGTAGAGACTGTGTTTCACCATGTTGGTCAGGATCGTCTTGATCTCCTGCCCTTGTGATCCACCTGCCTCAGCCTCCCAAAGTGCAGGGATTATAGGCAAAACCCACTGCACTCGACCACTATTTTTAGTTTTCTGAGAAACCTCCATACTGTTCTCCATAGTGCCTATAGTAATTTACCTTCCTACCAGCAATCTACAAAGGTTTTCTTTCTACACGTCCTTGCCAACATTTGTTATTGCTTGTCTTTTGGATAAAAGCCATTTCAGCTGGAGTGACATGATACATCATTGTAGGTTTGACTTACAATTCTTTAATGATCAATGATGTTGAGTATCTTTGTATACCTGTTTTATATTTATCTGTCTTCTTTTGAGAAATGTCTATGCAAATCTTTTGCCCATTTTTAATCAGGTTATCAAATTTTATCCTATTGAGCTCGTTGAGCTCCTTACATACTCTGGTTATTAATCCCTTGTCAGATGGGTAGTTTATAAATATTTTCTTCCATTCTGTGGGTTGTTTGTTGTTTTCTTTGCTGTGCAGGTTTTTAAGTTGATGTGATCTCATTTGTTCATTTTTGATTTGGTTGTCTGTGCTTGTCAGATATTACTCAAGAAATCCTTGACCAAACCAATGTCCTGGAGACTTTTCCCAATTTTTTTTTAGTAGTCACATAGTTTGAGGTCTTAGATTTCAGCCTTTAATTCATTTTGATTTGATTTTTGTATATGACAAGACATAGGGGTCTAGTTTCATTCTTCTGCATATGGATATCCAGTTCTCCCAGTACTATTTTATTGATGAGACTGTACATTCCCCAATGTATGTTCTTGGCAACTTTGGTCAAAATGAGTTCACTGTAGGTATGTGGATTTGGTCCTGGGCTTGCTTTTCTGTTCCACTGGTCTGTCTGTGTGTCTGATGTTATGCCAGTACCACGTTGTTTTTTGTAGTATAATTTGAACTCAGGTAATGTGATTCCTTCAGTTTTGGTCATTTTGCCCAGGATGATTTTGGCTACACTGGATCTTTTGTGGTTCCATTTAAATTTTAGAATTATTTTTTCTATGTTTGTGAAGAATGACATTGGTTTCTTGATAGGGATTGTGCTGACTGCAGATTTCCTTGGGTAGTATGAACAGTTTAACAATATTGATTATTCCAATCCATGAACATGGACTATCTTTCCTTTTTTTATATGTCTTTTTCAATTCTTAACATCAATATTTTATAGCTTTCATTGTAGAGACAATTCACTTCTTTGCTTAAGTTTACTCCTGGGTGTTTTATTTTATTTGTAGCTCTTGTAAATAAGATTACTTTATTGATTACTTTTTCACATTGTTCAGTGTTGGCATATAGAAATGCTACTGATTTTGATTTTGTATCCTATAACTTTACTAAATTGGTTTATCAGTTCTAATAATGTTCTGGTAGAGTTTAGGTTTTTCTAAATATAAGGTCATATCTATAAACAAGGATAATTTAACTTCTTCCTTTCTGACTTGTGTGCCTTTTATTTATTTATGTTATCTAATTGCCCTAGCTAGGACTTTCCATACTATGTTGGTTAACATTGGTGAAAGTGGACATCCTTATCATGTTTCAGATTTTGGAGGAAAGGCTTTTAGGTTTTTCTGATTCACTTTGATACTAGAGGTGTGTCTGATGTATACGGCTCTATTATGTTGGGGTATGTGGCTTCTATACCCAAGTTTTTGAGGGTTTTATTACAAAAGGATGTTGAATTTTATCAAATGCTTTTTCAGCACTAATTGAACTGATTATATGGTTTATGTCCTTCATTTTGTTGATATATTGTATCACAATGACTGATTTGTATATGTGAAACCATCTTTGCATCTCTGGGCTACGTCCCACTTGATCATGATCAATGACTTTTTAATGTACAGTTGAATTCAGTTTACTAGTAGAAATTTTTCATTAATATTTATCAGAGACATTGGCCTTTAGTTATCTTTTTTGGTATGTCTTTGTCTGGTTTTGGCATCACGGTAATACTGGCCTCATAAAATGAGTTTGGACATATTCCCTCCTCTATTTTTCAGAATAGTTTGAATAGAATTGGTATTGGTTCTTCTTTAAATGTTTTGCAAAATTCAACAGTAAAGCCATCAGATATCAAGCTTATCTTTGCTGAGAGACTTTTTATTAAGTCTTCAATCTCATTACTTATATTGGTCTATTTAGGTTTTCAGTTTCCTTGTGGTTCAATTTTGGTTGGTTCCATGTGTCCAGAAATTTATACATTTCTAATTAGGTTTTCTAATTTATGGGCATACAGTTGCTCATAGCAGTCTGTAATGATCCTTCAAAGTTCTGCAGTATCAATTTTAATGTATCCTTTTTCTTCTATGATTTTACTTGAATCTTCTCTTTTTTCTTCTTTTTTCGGGGAATCTGGCTATAGGCTTGTCAACTTTATCTTTTAAAAAAAATTTTAATTTTGTTGACTTTTTGTATTTTTTTGTTTCAATTTAATTCATTTCTGCTCTGGTCTTTATTATTTCTTTCCATATACTAACTTTGGGTTTGGTTGGCTCTTGCTTTTCTAGTTCTTTAAGATTTGTTATTAGGTTATTTATTTAAAGTTTCCTGTTTTTTTGATGTAGGCAATTATTGCTATAAACTTTCCTCTTAATATGGCTCTGTTCCATGGGTTTTAAAATGCTGTGTTTCCATTTTTGTTTGATTAAATAAATTTTTAATTTTTAAAAATTTCTTCATTGATCTACTGGTTATTTGGGGGCACATGATTTAATTTCCATGTGTTGTATAGTTTCCAAAGTTCCTCCTGTTCTTGATTACTAGTTTTATTTCATTGTGGTCAGAGAAGACATTTGAAATGATTTTTTTTTTTTTTTAAGTTTTAAAGACTTGCTTTGTGTCCTAACATATGATCTATTCTTAGGAACAATCTTTGTACTGAGGAGATATTTACAGGCCATTTTATTCAATGACAAAACAATGTATTATGCTCTCATTGAATGAAATGGCCTGTAAATATCTGTTTTCTCCATTAAGTCTATAGTGCAGTTTAATTCTGATGTTTCTCTGTTGATTTTCTCTTTGGATGATCTGTTCAATGCTGAAAATGCGTTGTTGAGGTCTCCAGCTATTATAGCTTTGGGATCTCTCTTTTAGCTTTAATAATACTTGCCTTATATATCTGAATGTTCCAGTGTTGGCTACTTATATATTTACAATTCTTATATATTCTAGATGAATTGACCCCTTTATCATTATACAATAATGCTTTTTGTCTTTTCTTATAGTTTTTGTCTTCAAATCTATTTTATCTTATAAAAGTATAACTTCTCCTGCTTTTTTTTGGTCTCTATTTCCACAGAAAATCTTTTTCCATTCCTTATTTTCATGCATTTGGGTCTTTATAGGCGACCTTTGTTTATTGTAGACAAATACAGTTCACCTTAACAGTATATTTCTGTCTTTATAGGTGAAGTATGTTTCTTGTAGGCAGCATATAATTGAGTCTTGTGTTTTGTTGTTTAATCTTCCTATGTATTCTGATTGAAAAGTTTAGACCATTCACATTAAATGTTATTATTGATAAGTAAAAACTCACTATTGTAATTTTGTTATTTGTTTTCTGCTTTTTGCATGGCCTTTTCCTCCTTCTTTCCTTCCTTCCTTTCTTTCTTTCATCCTGTGTTTCCTTTTGTGAAAGAAATTTTCTCTGGTGGGAAGTTTTCACTTCTTGTTTTTTATTTTTTGTGAATTTATTATAGGTTTTGATTTCAGCTTACTATGAGGACTGCAAATAACATCATAGAATTTATTATTTTAAACTGATAACTAAACTCAGATTCCAAAAATAAACCAACAAGCAAAGAAAATAAATAATATCTCCACTTTAACCTTCTCTCTCCTGCTTTTCAACTTTTCTATTTCTATTTTATTACACTGTCTATATCCTGAAAATTACTGTAGTCACTATTTTTGTTAGGTTTATCTTTTAGTTCTTCTACTCAAGATGCAAGTAGTTTACACACCACAATTACAGTGTTAAAATATTCTGTGTTTGTCTGTGTACTTACTATTCCCAATGGGTTTTATACCTTGAGATAATTTATTATTGCTCATTGAAGTCCTTTTATTTATTATTGAAGAAGTTCCTTTAGAATTTCTTTTAGGACAGATCTGATGTTGACAAAATTCCTCAGATTTTGCATGTCTGGGAAAGTCTTTATTTCTTCTTCATGTTTGAAGGATATTTTTAGTGGGTATAATATTCTATGATAAAAGGTTTTTTTGTTTGTTTGTTTTTTCCAACACTTTAAATATGTCATGCCACTGTCTTCCAGCCTGTAAAGTTTCCATTGAGAAGTCTGCTGCCGATGCATTGGAGATTCCTTGCGTTATTTGTTTCTGTTCTCTTTCTACTTTTATAAAACTTTATTTTGACCTTTGAGAGTTTGATTATAAAATGTCCTGAGGTAGTCTTATTTTGGTGAAATATGCTGGATGTTTCATAACTTTCTTGTACTTAAATTTAGATATCTTTCTCTAAGTTTTTACATTTTTTTGTTATTTATCCCTTTGAATAAACTTTTTTTTTTGTTTGTTTTTTTTGTTTTTGAGACAGAGTTTCGCTCTTGTTACCCAGGCTGGAGTGCAATGGCGCAATCTCGGCTCACTGCAACCTCCACCTCCTGGGTTCAAGCAATTCTCCTGCCTCAGCCTCCCGAGTA
>PVKV010010181.1:0-77024 GCA_004027835.1 Alouatta palliata
AGGGGAGGGACAGCAGGGGGTGGGGAGTTGGGGAGGGATAGCATGGGGAGAAATAACAGATACAGGTGATGGGGAGGAAGGCAGCAAATCACACTGCCATGTGTGTACCTATGTAACAATCTTGCATGTTCTTCACATGTACCCCCAAACCTAAAATGCAATAAAAAGTATATATTAAAAAAAAAAAAAAAAAAAGAAAGCCCATGTATGCTCAAAACTGAGCTTTGAAAGAAGCAAGTGGTATTTCTTGGCAATATCCATGTTTTCTTAATTCTGTAGGAGTGCAGAATGCAAGAGACATAGGAGCATGGCTTCCTTCACCTAGACTTCAAAGGATTTTACAGAGAGCCTGGGGCTCAGAAAGACTCTTTTCACAGGGCTTGACTACAAAGATTCTCCACTAAGGCAATGCCCAACAGAACTGTGGGAAGAGAGGGACTGAAGAAAGTTCACACTAGACCTACTGGAGCTGTGAGATGGGCTCAGTTCCGAGACCCCAGAACTATAGAGTTACGAGTATCCAATGCCAGCTTGAGAGAACTGCAGGTATGAGACTTCAACCCATGCTGCATAGATTGAACCCCCCAAAGCCATAGAGAAAATGTGATGTTGTCTATAACATTTCCGATAATAAAGATTGATTCAGCTTAGTAATGTGTTACTCTGGGAACCAAAAGACAGCCAGTTCCAGGATGGTTTGATTTGCGTTTCTCTAGTAATTAGTGATGTTTAAACATGTTTTCATATGTTTGTTGGCCCCGTGCATGTCTTTCTTTGAGAAGTGTCTGTTCATACATTTTGCCCATTTTTACTTGGATTGTTATTTTTTTGCTTACCAATTTGTTTATGTTCTTGTGGATTCTGGACATTATGTATTTGTCAGATGCATAGTTTGCAAAATATGTATAATTTCCCATTCTTTAGGTTTTCTGTTTACTTTTTTGGTTATTTCTTTTGCTGTTTAGAAGTTTTTTGGTTTAATCAGGTCCCACTTGTCAATATCTGGTTTTGTTACAATTACTTTTGGGGACTAAGCCATAAATTTTTGTGAAATATTATGTCAAGAAGAATATTTTCTGGGTTTTCTTCTAGGATATTTATACTTTGAGGTCTTACATTTAAATTGTTAATTCATCTTGAGTTACTTTTTCATATATTGAGGAGCTGGAGGCCAGTTTCTTTCTTATGCATATGGCTAGTCAATAATCCCAGTACAGCTTATTGAATAGGGAATGCTTTCCCAATTTCTTATTTTTGTTGATTTTTTCAAAAATCAGTTGATTGTACATATGCAGGTTTATTTCTGGGATCTCTATTCTGTTCTGTTGGCCTGTGTTTCTGCTTCTGTAGCAGTACTATGCTGTTTTGATTACTGTAGTCTTGTAATATAGTTTGAAGTTGGGCAATGTGATGCCCCCACATTTGGTCTCTTTGCTTAGAAATCACTTTGCCTATTCAGGCTCCTTTTTTTGAATCCAAAGAAATTTTAAAATGGCTGTTTTTAATTTGGTGGAAAATGAAATTGTGATTTTGGTAGGAACAGCAATGAATCTGTAAATTGCTTTGGTTTTGTGCCCATTTTAATGGCATTGATTCTCTAGTCCATGATTATTGATTTTTTTTATTTATTTATGTCATCTCTGAGTTCCTTCAATAATATTTTGTAGTTATCCTTGTTAACATCTTCACCTCCTTGGTTACATAGATTTCTAGGTATTTCATTTACTTTGTGACTATTGTAGATGGAATTGCATTCATGATTTGGTTTACAGCTAGAACATTAGTTGTACATTGGTTTTGTGTCCTGAAACTTAACTGAATTCATTTATCACTTTCAGGAGTGATAAATGGCAGATTATTTAGGGTTTCTGGATATAGAATCATATCATCAAGGAGGAGTAATTTGACTTCTTCTTTTCCTATATGGGTGCTTTTTTATTTGTTTCTTGTGGCTGATTGTTTTGTCTTGGACTTCCAATACTATATTGAATAAGAGTGGTAAGAATGGACATTCCTATCTTGTTCCAGTTCTCAAAGGGAATGGTTCCAGCTTTTGTCCATTCAGTATGATGTTGGCTGTGGGTTTGTCATGAATAAATCATTTTATTTTTAGGTATCTTCCTTCAATGCCTACTTTATTGAGAATTTTTATTATAAAGGGATGCTGAATTTTATTGAAAGCTTTTCATGTGTTCATGGTAATGATTGTATGGTTTTTGTTTTCGATTCTGTTCATGTGGTGAATCACATTTATTAATTTGTATATGTTGAGCCAACCTTACATCCCAAAAATAAAGTCTACTTGATCATGGGGAATTAATTTTTTGATGTGCTGCTGGATTTGGTTTGCTAGCATTTTGTTGAGAATTTTTGTATCTGTATTTATGAGGGATATTGGCCTGGTGTTTGTGTATGTGTGTATGTCTCTGCCAGACTGTGGTATTGGGATGATGCTGATTTTTTTTTTAATGAGTTAAGGAGAAGGCTCTCCTCCTTAATTTTTTGGAAAAGTTTTAGGATAATTGATACTAATTTTTTGAACATCTGGCAGAATTCAGCTGTGAAATACTCTGTAGATGTTTATTGGGTTCAACTGGTCAAGGGTTGACTTTAAGTCCACAATTTCTTTGTTGGTTTTCTGCCTTTATGTTCAGGCTAATGCTGTAAGGTGCAATAAAAGGAAAACAAAAAAGAAATGGAAATTAAAGACCCAATAAATATCTACAGAGTATTTCTCCCAACAACTACAGAATATATATCCTTCTTATCCATGCACAGAACTATTCTGAGATCAACTATAGGCTCAACCATAAAGCAAGTCTCAATGTATTAAAAAATAATTAAAATTGTACCAAGTACAGATGTTATTGGGTCCAATTGATCAAGGGTTGACTTCAAATCCACAATTTCTTTGTTGGTTTTCTGCCTTTATGATGAGATTAATGTTGTAAGGTGTTAAAGTCACCCACTATTATTATGTAGCTGCCTATGTCTTTTCATAGGTCATGAAGCATTTGTATTATGAATCTGGGTGCTCCTATGCTGGATATCTTTATATTTAGAATAGTTAAGTCTTCTTGTTGAACTGAACCCTTTATCATTATGTACTTACCTTGTTTGTTCTTCCTGATTGTTATTGATTTAAAATCTGCTTTATCTGTTGTGAAATAGAAGCTCTTTCTCTGTTTTGTTTTCCATTTTCTTGGTAGATTTTTTTCCATCCCTTTACTTTGAGCCAGTAGAGATCATTATATGTGAGATGCATCACTTAAAGGCAGCAGACTTTTGCGTCTTGCCTTTTTATCCAGCTTATTACTCTATGTCTTTTAAATGGGGTGTTTAGACAATTTACATTCAGGTTTAGTATTGATATATGAGATTTAGATGTCATCATGTTGTTGGCTCCCTGTTTAGTAGACTTGATTATGTAATTGCTTTACAATGTCTGTGGGCTATATGCTTAAGTGTGTTTTTTGACTTAGCCCATTTTGGTGCTTTGTTTTTATGTTTAGCACTCCTTCTAAGAGCGGTCTTGTGGAAATGAAGAGGTATTATCTGAGGAGGAGTTATTTCTTTTTCACTTACGATGCTTAGTTTGGATGTAATATACTTGGTTGGAAATTCTTTTCTTTAGCATGCTGAAAACAGGCATCCAATCTCTTCTTGTTTGTAGGGTTTCTGCTGAGAAATCTGCTGTCAGCCTGATGGGGTTTTCTTTGTAGGTTACCTGAATTTTTCTCTACCTGCTTTTAAAGTTTTTGTTTTGTTTTGTTTGCATTGACTAGTTAATCTGATGACTATGTGCCTTAGGAATGGTCATCTTGTCTAGTGAATTAAGGGAGTTTTCTATATTTTCTGAATTTTTCCTCCTATAGTAAGTTTGGGGAAGTTTTCATGGACTATATCCTCAAATACATTTTTCAAGTAACTTATTTACTCTCTTTCTCCTTTGGGAATGCCAATAAGTCATAGATTTGGTGTCTTTACATAATTCTACGTTTCTCAAAAGTTTTGTTCATTTTTTAAAATGCTTTTTTCTTTATTTTTGTCTGACTGAGTTGATTCAAAAGGCTATTCTTCAAGCTCTGACATCCTTTCTTCAGCTTGATCTATTCTGCTATTCATGCTTCCAATTGTATTGTAAAATTATTGAAATAAATCTTTCAGTTCCAGAAGTTCAGTTTAGTTCTTTCTTAAAATGGCTATTCTATTTTTCAGATCCTGAATTGTTATCTGGATTTCTTTGATTGGGTTTCAACTTTCTCCTTGATCCCACTGACCTTCTTACAATTCAGGTTGAGAGTTACTCACCCTGTTGTTTCAGGAGTGTCCCAGGAAGACGAAAGGATGGAATACTGGCATAGTTTAGACAGAAGCAGGACCACTGAGATAGAATTTCTCACAGGTGTTGCCTGTCTGGCTATGAGCAGTGGGAGTGGGTGGAACCATCTGCCCTACAATCTGGATATTTCCTGTGGGAATGGGAGGCTGCACTCACTGCCAGAGTTCAAACGTAAGTGGGACTGCCAGGTTGGATGCTGGTGTTTAATGTTTTTTGGTGACAGGGTTGCTGGAGCAATCTTACTGCTCCCAGGCACCACAACTGCAGCCTCTGTTGGGACTATGGCACTGATGCTTGTCTGTTCCAGGGACAAGAGCTTGTAGAGGTCACCATGGACCTGAGAGTTGCTTCTGCAAAAACTCTCAGTGTTTGTCTCAATTAAGAGGCATGTAGGTAGGGGTCAGGAGGATTCCTCACTTCTCAGGCTTGCACAGGTCCCTGTGCAGAATGTAAATCCACTGAAAGATCTCTGACCCATTCATTCTTTACCTATGTTAAGAAGCTGCTCCTGGCTCCATGCTAATCCCAGATGGGCTGCTGCCCAGATTTGCTCCTCTCTGCTCTCTGTGTCTACTTGTTGACCTGATGGATCACAATGTGGTTCCTTAGAAAACTGGCTTGCAGGATCAGTGTTCCTAGCCATTTTTATCCCCTCTGCAACAGCAGTGGACAAGAGCTACTTCTAGTCTGCCATCTTGACACAACCCAAATATTGTTTCTTTTAAATTAAGGTTTAGGAAGATAAGTTCTTTTTACTATTCAATTATTTAATATTGTCAGCAAAGTGCCCTTAAATGTCTCTGATATTACAGATATTAAACTGTTCAAGTTATTCTTTGAAATTTATTTTTGAAAATTCATTATAATTCTATGTAAATATTTTATGAATTCACTGTAAAACTTTACTGTTCTTTTCATCATTTTTTCCTTGTAAATTCATTATCACTACAAAGTAAACACTTATATTTTAATAATTTTCTTCCTTTAGGCTAAAATTTACATGGAAAAATTTGTCACTTCAACCATTTTAGAAAGTATAATTAGGTAGTATTTGATACATTTACAATGTTTTGTAACAATCACCACTCTGCAGTTTTAGGACATTTTCATTATCTCAGAAGGAAACCCTTTACCCTTTAAGCATCATTTCCCATTTTTCTCTCCCTTCAGCTCTTGAATATTGCTGATCTAATTTCTAACTTTATAGATTTACCTCTTACGGATATTTCATATAAATAAAAGTATGCAATATGTGATCTTTTGTGTAAGACTATCTTTACTGAGCATAATGTTTTCATTGATAATCCATGCTGTAGCAAGTATCAGCACTTCATTTCTTTTCATGACTGAATAACATTCTATTATGTACATATACAATTTTGTTTATCCATTCATTATTAGATAAACATTTTTGTTTGTGCATTTTGCCATTTTAGCTATTGGAAATAGTGCTTCTGTGATTATGTTGTTTGTGTTTGAACACCTCTTTTCCTTTTTGTGGGATATACACTAGAGATAAAATTGTTTGGCCACATGTAATTCTATGTTTAACCTTTTGAGGAGCTGCCAAGCTATTTTTCACAGTGACTGTAACACTTTTCATTCCCACCAGCTATGTGTGAAGGTTTAAATTTCTCTACTTTTAAAAATTATACCCATCCTACTACATGAGAAGTAGTATATTATTTGATTTTGATTCACATTTTTCTAATGACTAGTGATGTTGACCTTCAGATGCTTACTGGACATTTATTTTTCTTTGTTGATAAAATAAATTTTTGCAAATGTTTAATTTTTAAGTGTATTAGTTTGGGCAACTCTGTCTCTGTGGTTACATTAGGGTACAGCCCCACTCCTGGCTCCTTTCACAGGCTGGCACTGAGTAACTTTGGCTTTTCTAGGTACATCATACAAGCTGTTGGTGGTTATACCATTCTGGAGTCTGGAAGATGGTGGACCTCTTCTCACAGCTTCACTAGGCAGTAAGTTAGTGCAGACTCTGTGCGAAGGTCCAACCTCACATTTCCCTTCTGCGCTGCCCTAACAGAGGTTTGCAATAAGGGCTCCACTCCTACAGAAGATTTCTTCCTGGACATTCAGGAGTTTCCATACATCCTCTGAAATCTAGACAGAGGTTCCCAAGCCTTAGTTCCTGACTTCTACACACTTGCAGACCCAACACCGCATGTAAGCTACCAAGTTGTAGCACTTGCATCCTCTGAAGCCATGGCCCAAGCTGTATCTTAGCTCTTTTTAGTGCTGGCTGGAGTTGGAGTACAGTGGGGCCGTGAGCCCAGCCAGGAAACCGTTTGTTCCTCCTAGGCCTCTAGGTCTGTAATTGGAGGTGCTGCTGTGAATATCTCCAACACGCCCTGGAGACATTTTCCCCTTGTCTTGGCTATTCATATTTGGATCCTTAATACTTATGCAAATTTCTGCAGCTGACTTGAATTTCTCCTCAGAAAATGGGTTTTTATTTTCTATTGCATTGTCAGGCTGCAAACTCCAAACTTTTAAGCTCTACTTACCTTTTAAACATAAGCTTCAATATCAGATCATCTCTCTCAAGTTCAGAGTCCCACAGAGCTCTAGGGCAGGGGCAAAATGTCACCAGTCTCTTTGTTAATGCATAGCAAGAGTGACCTTTACTCTAGTTCCCAATAGACACCTCATCTCCACCTGAGACCACTTCAATCTATACTCATTATCCATATTACTATCATCATTTTGGCCAAAACAATTTACAAATTATCTAGGAAGTTCCAGATAGTCCCACTTTCTCCTGCCTTCTTTAGAGCCCTCCAAACTGTTCCAGCCTCTTCTGTTACCCAGTTCCAAAGTTGCTTCCACATTTTCAAGTATCTTTATAGCAGTATCTCACTCACTGCTGTGCCTATTTACTGTATTAATCCATTTCTACACTGCTACAAAGAACTGCCCAAGACTGAGTCATTCATAAAGAAAAGAGGTTTAATTGACTCATAGTTCTGCATGGCTGGGGAGACCTCAAGAAACTTATAATCATAGCGGAAGGGGAAGAAGGTACAGCTTACATGGCAACAGGTGACAAGTGAAGTAGGAGCACAGGAAAAACTGCCACTTTTGAAACCATCAGATCTCAAGACTTACTGATCATCATGAGAGCAACATGGAAAATCAGCCCCCATGATCCAATCACCTCCCACCAGTTTGCTCCTTTGACACATGGGGATTATAGTTCAAGATAAGATTTGGTGGGGGACACAGAACCAAACCATATCAGTCTGATTATGCTTCCATAAGAAAATATCACAGGCTTAGTTGCTTAGAAAACAGAAATTTATTTTTTCACAATTTGTGAGACTGAAAGTCCCAGAATAAGACTTTCTCTCTAGATTTCAGATAGTCATCATCTCACTGTGTCCTCATATGACCTTTCCGTGATGCATGTATCAGTAAAAAAGAGAGAGGGAGAGAAGGTATTTCTTTGGTATCTGTTTTCTTCTTTTAAAGGACACTAGTGAAATTAGATCAAAGATCACTCATAACTTTATTTAACCTTAATTATTTCCTTAAGACTCCATCTCCAAATAAGGACACGTTAGAGTTTGGGATTAGCATATGAATTTTGGGGGAACATAATTCAGTCTATAAAAGGTAGTTTACATATTTCTATGAAGTGCACATTTTATATAGGGTAGTTCATACTTTAATAAAACATTGTTCATACTTTTCTGTGATGATTATTTTCACTCCTGGCCAGCCTCAGTGGCTCACACCTGTAATCCTAGGATTTTGGGAGACCGAGATGGTGGATCACTAGAGACCAGGAGTTTAAGATCAGCCTGGCCAATATGGCAAAACCCTGTCTCTACTAAAAATACAAAAAAACGTAGCTAGGCTTGGTGGTGAACACCTATAATTCCAGCTACCCAGAGGCTGAGCTGTAAGAATTGCTTGAGTCTGGAAGGTGAAGTTGGCAATGAGCTGAGATTGTGCCACTGCACTCCAGACAGGGTGACAGAGTAAGATTGTATATAATAATAATAATAATAATAATAATAATAATAATAATTTCTTTTTAATTCTATAAGATTGATCATATTACCACATTTTTATTTTAGATTTTAGTAATTTTAATCTTCTTTTTTTTTCTTAATCAGTCTAATTAAAGATTGTCACTTTTGTTGCTTTTCTCAAGGGCAAACTTAGTTTTGTTGATTATCTTGTTATTTATCTCTGCTGTAATCTTTATTATTTCCTTCATTTGCCTAACTGGATTTAATTTCCTCTTTGTTTTCTATTATTTTAGGTATAAAATTAGTTTATTGATTTTAGATTTTTTTGTTTAATGTAGTCAGTATAGCTATATATTTTCCTCTAATCCTAACTTTTGCTGCATTTTATAACTTAAAGTATATTGTGTTTTCGTGTTAATTTGTCTCAAACCATTTACTATTGTTATTTATTCTTTGAGTCCTTAGTTGCTTATTAATATATTGTCTTTTTTTACACAATGGTACATTTTTCAATTTTTTTTTGTTTTTCATTTCTAGTTGCATTTCATGTGGTTAGAGATGATACTTTGATTTGACACTTATGATTACAAAAAATTGTTTTAATCAATTTTGAAATTGTGGAGAATGGCATTGTGACCTAAAATATGGTCTGTCATGGAGGAAATTTCATGTACATTTGAAAAGAATATCTATTCCCTTGTTGTATAGAAAAGTGTTCTTTGTATGTCTCCTTATGGTTCCTTTTAATATTTTCTTTGTTTTTTTCTAGAGATGGAGCCTTGCTCCATAACCCATGCTGGAGTGCAGTGGCACAATCATAGCCCACTGCAGCCTTGGGCTCCTGAGCTCGAGCTATTCTCCCACCTCAGCCTCTCAAGGTTCTGGGATTACAGGCATACATCACCAGGACAAACTCCTCCTTTTGCTTGTTTCTCTTTGTTAAATGTATTGATTATTTTTATTTGGTAAGACTGTTTTCTGGTTTTATTTTTTTACTTGTGTTGCATGTGTGTATGTGTATATTTTGTCCATGGCTTCCTTCAGCTATTTTGTTACTGGTGGAACGTGTTCGAGTTACCAGTGGTGAATCCATATAGATCTGTAGCAGCCTCAATTCTTGCCTCTTCAGAAGAAAGAATTTGACTGAAGAGCATAAAACAGAAAAAGAAACTAAGGTAAATTTTAGAGCATGAGTGGGAGTATATTAAAGAGCTATAGAACAGGAAAGAAAGGAAGATAAGCTGGGAAGAAACCCAACCAGGCAACTTGAAGAACAACTGTGATGTTTAACCTTGATTCTAGGATTTTATAGACTGGCCCACCTCTAGCTTCTTGTACCCTTTTCCCATGATTCTTCCCTTATGGTGGGCTGCCCACATGCACGTTGCCCTTCTTACCCTTGGGAAGTGAGCACAAGCAGTGTGTTTAGGAAGTTGTACTCATATATATCTGAGGCTTTCTTCCCTTTTTCCGGTGAGTGCTCCCCAAAAGGTTACACTTCACCATTCTTTCTCTTATTGTGCATGCCCAAGAAGCCCTTTCTGTTTCTCCCTGGAGCCTGCATTCAATTAACATTATAATATTAACAGCTGTGAATCAGCAGGAGATTGTCTCTCCCTGATACAGGCTGCCAAATTATCATTTTGAGAGAGGCAATGTGACAATTAAACCATCACCGGATCACTTAACATTCCTGGCAGATTGGTTGGGACCTGCCCTGATCATGCCTGTCAAACTACCTGTAACACTTTTGGCATAAATTAAACATTTGATTTAAAATATTTATCTGGGAAGTCTAATATCTGGGCTTCCTCTGGCACAGTTCATATTACTTTCTGAATGGACAACACATTCTTGATCACTTGCATATATATTGATTTTCTAAAGGCTGGATATTTTTAATATTTACATGTGGCAACTTTGGAAATTATATTCTCCACCTTCTGCATGGATTGTTGTTGCTGTTTGTCTGCCAAGTGATTGTCTGAATTAATGTCTTAAAGTCTGTGTTTGTTGTCATTTGAGGTCACTTAAATCTCTGTAATGTTTGGCCGTGCCTGATGACAACTCTGCCCTAGCCTTCAAATCCTGCTTTTATAGATCCCAAAGATCAACTGAAGCATGAAATTTCCAATTTTTCTCAGGTTTTTTTCTGGCATGTCTTCAGCCCTTGGCCTGTGCTTGGCCTCCTGGATTCCCAGAATGGGCAAGAATTTTTAAAAGCCTTTATTCTCTCAAGTATCTCCTTCCCAAAACTCTTTCTTCCCAGGTTTGATTGTCTATTTTTTTCCTTAATAATTATTTCTTGTCTCAGGCAACAGCAATTAATTCATTTTCACTTAAATTTTTGACAAAGATCACCTAAGAGGCTACCTTAGCTCTGAGTAAGATCAAAAGTAAATAAAACAAAGGCAATCCTTTGAGCTAATTCTTCAGAGGACCACCAGACAGGTCATACCATACTACTACAATTCTTCACAAAGAAGGTCTGTGTTGTGCCAGTCAGCACCTGCAACCCGCACCAGAAATGTGGGCTACTGTCTTCAAGGCTACCATTGAACTTGGGGGGTTTGGAGGGTGGTAACAAGATGACTTAAAATACCACAGAGCTATTTTACAAAATTCAGCAGCTTTATTCTTCGTTAAGTAAGTATCCCACTGGTGGTTGTAAACTTTTGATTATAGAATTATGAAATAGTTTATTCTATTATTGTTAGTTTATTTTTTGCTTCCTTGGAGGAAAAGGATTTCAGAATTCCCAACCACGTGATTTTCAATAGTGTCACTACACTTAATATTTTTATTTATATTTTAAAGGACAAGAATAAGCTTAGTAAAGAGACAGAAACATTTGGATATAGAGATAAGCCAAAATGACAGAATTTTAATGATAGAGGTAAAATGTCTTTGGAATTGAGATGGCAGTGTCAATGCAAGAGAATATAAGCATCTTTTTTTATCCATAGCCATATGACCTTTAAAATTTTAGATATAATTTTAAAATGTGTGATTCTATTATCACCAGAAGTACTGAAGCCATATTTCCCATTTTCTTAATTTAATGAAAGTCTGCACAATCTAGACACCTTTTCCTAATGTTTTTATGATACATGTGCTGTATATAATTAAGGCCTTTGCTAATGCAAAAGGTCATTTTCTATTTTCCCTAAAAATGGATGACAGTGTGTTAGAATGTAGGATACTCTTACTGCCAACATTTCTCCTTAATGCTCTACAAATGTAGTTCATAATCTTCTGTAATTATTTTGCACAGAAGAAAAATATGTGGATAGAAAAATGATGTATTCTTGTTTAAAGTACAAGTGCTTTTTCATCAATTTCAATCATTTATTTAATATATATTTATTGATCAGTTGCTGCATGTCTGGGACTGAACTACTAATAGAAAATTTGTGACCCTCAGGGAGCTTAGTCTGTTGGAAAATAGCTATAAACCTAATAATGATATCTGTTAAAACTCGTAGGCATATAAGTTGATAGAATAGGTGGTGGTAAATGTTGAATTGCGTGTGGCTCATGAACTGAAAATATTTTCTGTGTTTTTAAATGGTTGGAAAATTTTTTAAGTTTTTTAAGTGGTTGAAAATTTTTTTAAGTTGTATAAATGTTATTTTGTGACACATGACAATCATGTGACATTCAACTAGTTTCCTGAATTAAAATTTACCTAAACCTAGCTATTCTAATTTTTAACTTATGTTGGTCAGAAGTGTTACTATGATTGCTTTCATGCTACGACAGCAGAATCACATACTTGTGCAAGAGGTCTAAGTTTCACAAAGCCCAAATTATTTACTCCGGCCCTTTATAGAAAAAACGTTTGCAGATACCTGGTCTAGAACAGTGGAGTATTCTTTCTGGGGATCCTATTATGCAAAAAAAGTAAAAATCTACTGTTTTAAAAAATAATAGATCTAGCACAATGAAATTTATTTATTAAAGCACTTTCATTGGAATTTTAAAGTATGAATTGTGTTATTTTTCTTAGTTTTCCTGAAATTGGTACGTCTATAGATAGATATATATGTTATTTGCCATTATATATATATAATTTTATATATGTATATATATTTTTATATATAAATTATATATTTATAATTTATATATATTTTATATATTATAAATATATATTTATATAAATATATAAAATATATATAAATATGTATTTATATATACATACACATCACATGTATCTTTTTATTTTGTTAAATATATAGATAAACATAAATAATGCATGGAAATATGTGGGTGAATGTTTTATATCCTTACAACTTCTCCAATACAATATATCATAGCCAGACTTTTCAGCTGTCAAAATCCTTCATAACTGCATCCCAACTTGCTATTCTGACCTTATATTTCACTAGTACCTACTTGTGCCCTTCCTTTAGCCAGACTGTTCCTTTAGCCAGACTGGTTTGCTACAGTTTTAGTGAACACTTACTTACTCACACACAGATGGATATGATGTCATCATATATTGGAAGTATGAGCCCGTGTGTTTTATTCATTCCTTCATTCATTAAACAAGTGATTATGAACAACTATGGTGAGACAGGCATGACTCAGCACTGAGTATAAAATGGTAATTAAACCTGATATATTTTCTGACCCATGAATCCTAACCTCTGGCGATGGGATCTAATATTTAAATAAATCAAATGTGTTTTTAAAGTATGGAATAGAGTTTAGGGCCAAAAAGAGTAAAACATAGCTTCTCATAATAATTTAGTTAAGATCTTTCATATTTAATGTATTTTTGAAAGTGAAACATTTTATTTAATAATGAATATAAATAAGTGCTTATGGTACGGCATAGCTAAAAGTATTAAATTTTATTTACGTATTTATTTGCAATGGAGTCTCACTCTGTTGCCCAGACTGGAATGCAGTGGCATCATCATAGCTCAGTGTAACCTCGAACACATGAGCTCAAGCAATCCTCCTGTTTCAGCCTCCTAAGTTGTGACTACAGGCATTCACTACTATGCCTGGCTATTTTTTAATTTTACCTTTTGTAGAGAAAGATTCTTGCTATGTTGCCCAGGATGGTCTCAACTCCTAGCACCAAGCAATTCTTCCACTATGGCTTCACAGAGTGATGGAATTATAGGTATGAGTCACCACACTTGGCTGGGTATTGAAATTTCATGTATGTCCTTTACATTCATTATGAGAACAAAGACAAAAAACTCATTTTAAGTTCTAAAATTATTTTGTTTAACTTATTACATGAACTTAATTCCAGGAAAGTTGTTCCCATTAGCTCATTTCCACTAAAAATGAAAGAAAAAATGGAAAATTATGTGGGTTTTAAAAATGTGTTTTAAAACTTAAGACATTCCTGAAATCACAGATAGTGAACAAAAACCATTAGATATTACCTCAAGACATCTATTTTTGCCTTAAAATTATGACTGTTTCTTTACTTTTAAGGGAGTGTTGTTAGATGCTACTGTGGTTAACTAGATTGTTATTCTGATCATATGCAATGCACAAATCATTGAATAATATACCAAGGACTCCTTTATTAAACTTTCAGCAGGTAGTTTTTAATGCCTTCATATTTAGGTTAAATCTGGCCCAATGTCATCTATACAAATGGGTGAAAATGTTTCATATGTTAATGCAAACACATCATTATCCAATAATATAAAATAATCTATTTCATGTTTGTTAGTATAGAAATAAGCCTTAATGTTAATATTGTTTGTCTAAACAAAATTTAGAATTAGGCTTTCATTTCAAAGATTCGGTTTTTAAGAAGATGCATGCCAAATGTGTGTGTTTTTTTCTTTTTTCCAATGAGTTGTAATATGCATTTTATGACTGGAAACTTTTTGGTACAAAACTCCAATAAACATTTTGATTTTTCTTTTTTTAAAATGCTCTGCTATCACTTCCTGAGTTTTAGCAAAGGCTGGTCCATGCCAAAATACAGCAGTTTCTGAGATTTATAAATAGATGTAACAGTCATCAAAATATGTTTCTATTTGCTATAGCAGGTCAAAAGTGATTTATGACTAAAATTTATTCACAACCAAAATTCTAGGTAGATATGAAAACTGAATCTAGATGTTGGTGTCTGGATTTCTTAATTGGCCAAATGACACTGAGTGTGACTTCTGATCTGATGCTATTGCACAGCATACAAGCAAGTGATGATAAAATTTTAAAAGAAAATTCCTCATTGTTCCTCTGCGCAGCCCTACAAAAGAACATAGTTACAAACACTCGGTGCATTTGCAATAATGTGCATGAAAACAGTATTTATGAATTTGAGTGACAGATCTTTGTTAACCTGACACAACGGTAATAAAGCCTGTGAGTGTAAGACAAAGTGAGTCTTAAGTTGTGATTCATGGAAAAATTTAATTTTTCTTAAAGCTTATTCAGTTACAGTTGGTCTTCAGTTTACTTTTAAAAAAATCTTTATTTTATTTTATTCTGTTTTAAAATAATTTTTGTTGTCCAGAGTGAAAATTTACATTAAGAAGAAAATGTAGAATTTTGTAAACTAGATGAAAGGAAAACAAACATTCTGGCTTCAGGTGCATGTACTATGTAGTTTATTTAAATGGGAAATGAAATCAGTACAAATGGTTTTCTCATTTTGAGGCTAGGAAATTGCAGTGTTACCTGTGATACTTGGAATATAAAATAATCAATCCCTACTTCTAATAAACATATGACATATTCAAAGATTTTCCAAATTTTCAGTGGGAGAAAATCTAAAGGATATTCTAGTGCTGATGACACCAGGAAGATAAGCTTCAAACCTGCTTTGGAGAGAGTCAATAGCAGAATTGGGTGGAATAACATTAGGAAAAATACCTAATGTAGATGACAGGGGGATGGATGCACCAAACCACCATGGCATGTGTATACCTATGTAACAATACAGCATGATCTGCACATGTACCCCAGAACTTAAAGTATAATAATAATTTTTAAAAAGTTTATTTAACAAAAAAAAAGATTGCTATAAATTTGTGTTTGTTGAGGTGTGGTTATAAAAGAGAACAAGTTTTCTCTTTTAGTGCCCAGAATTGAATTCAAAATGTTTCCAGTGTAAAAGATGTTTCAATTCATATACATACATACATATATATATATATATATATATATATATATATATATAAATTGCATTTTAGGTTTTGGGGTACATGTGAAGAATGACATCATGATAAGAAAATATGGAATGAACTAAGCAATATTTAGCGATTATGATGACTATAACATATATAATGATGCCCAGAATTACAGATTTAAAGACAGACTACCAGCCATACTACTCTCAAGAGCCTCTTTTGACTTTAAGCATATAGTTTTATATAGTTATGCTGAAATGAAACACTATATAATCTTCTTTCATTCATTAAGTTGCAAAAAAACATATGTGATATTAATCTTATTTTAAAACTCATTTTGGATCCTCATTCTGCTGACATGATGGAGACAAAATCTTAATTTGACATCACTTGTTTCTTAGGCTGAATTTGTGTGTGTGAATCAGGTCATGGGGTCAGTAGGAGGGGAGTAGCAAATCTTGTTCTGTAAGTTACATAGTTACACTATAATATTTTCACCAAAATATCCATTATTATCTCGAGTCATTGCTTCACACAAATGCTGTGGAGATGTTCAACTTTCCCATCATCTTACCTCTTTCAGATTTGGTGACTATTCTGACCACCTCCTTTCTCAACTAGATATATTTGAATCATTTTGCCTACTATGCCATGCTGAAAAAATAGAAGATCCTGTTTGAGGCTTAGCCTGCGGACACATGCTTTGCAGGCAATTCTGTGCTAGAGTGTTGCTATCCCTCACCACCTGGCTCCACCTGGACTGGACCATCATAGAAAATTATCTTTACTTCTAAAATTCCTCCGTCCTATAAGACATGTCTGCAGATGCTGCTTTTCCACCTAATGTCCTCTCTCAGCTATGGGGGAGCCTATGCCAGTTTTGGTGGGTGGGGGGGAAGAGAGTATTAATTTCACCCTTTCAGTATCCTGATAAATATTTTGTCTCTGCCATTATTTCTCTATATTTCTTTAGGGGACTAGGATCTTAAAAATACAAATTCAGAAATAGACTCCAATTTTCTATGTTGTATTCTCTTGAATATTTTTTCTAAGGCCACAGTACGTGATGGTCTAGATGATTCAATGAATAAAGGACAGTGAGAATAAAAGGAATGCATAATTGAAAAATAGGAAGTTGGGTCATATGTAGTACCTATTACTATTAGGACTAAAGAGGAAGAAAAGAAGAAAGTAGTTAATAATTATTGGAATAATTGAAAAATGAATGATGAAGAATCATTAAATACGATTCAGAACCCTTGAGAAGTAAGAATCAGGAGTAGAAAGAAAGGGCAGTGATAAATACAGGGAATAAAATAGCTACAGAGAACGAGATGTGTTAAATTAATAAATATTATTTATTTACCAAAAATATTTTTTTTGTTGTTTTTGTTTTGCTTTTTCTATTTTGTTTTGGGCATTACAGTAGTTTCTAGAAATGAAAGCATAGCAAGGCATAATTTCTTCCCCAAACAGTTCAAACACTGGTGGTAGAGCAAAACAAGCAAAATAACAAATAAAATACATCATGAAGTATAAAATCAAACCTTAGTTAAAATGAATTCTCAGAAAGTTGATGTCATGGTGATGACGATGGGGTGGTCTATGTATGTCTAATGGTTTCTGACTGGAAAGACACTTGTGTTGCGTCTTAAATGAAGAGAAGGTATGTAAACAATAGAGAATATAGTGTATTTACAAAACTCAAAGTTTTTACCCAGGAGTCTACACTAGTTTACACTGCATGAGAAGACAATAAGTGAAATTCAGAAAGAGAGGAGGGAGTAAAGATATTCCTGACAAAGGATAAAATATGAAAAGTGGAACTTCTGATGCTAACTATGACAGAATTGCTAGTAGTAAACTAGTCTTATCACTGTGGACAACTCTATGATTGGATAAATGATAAGAAACAAGTTTTTGTGGACATTAGATAGTAGGCAACACGAAACTATGATTCACCAGAGAAGAAAAACAAATGAGATAAATAAACCCCAGTCCAGATGTCCCAAAAGAGAATAGCTTCAGGGATATGAAAATCATCTTTCAAGGGGACAAAAATTCCTGTATTTTCAAGACATTTTAGAATAGAACTGTATAATTTTCACCATGCAAAAAATTTTGTTCATATATTCTTTTAAAGCCTTAATTATTTTTTTCTGATATAGTAATTGCTAAAGACTTGTAGGTATATTTAGTAAACACCTAAATCACACTACCTGTGGGTCAGAGATGGAAAAACCTGTGTTAACTGAGGTTTAATACCTGTGATATAAATTTTAGTTAGACTAGTTTATAAATTACAGGTTTATACTGACCCTGCCTCCTTAATATATATTCTTTTCAGACAAAAACACAAGGAAGCATATTTACAGCAACACATATGAGAAAATATTTAGTATTTTAGCTTAACCTGCCCAGTGGTAGACTTGAGTAATTTTTATAGTACTAAGAAAAATGGATCCAGAATATCAGATTTTAAATCTCTAGCAGGGTTACAAAATGTCAGTTGGATCTTAAGCTATGCTACGTTTCTGTGTAAGCTCCATAAAGGAATTGCTGGATCTGTGTATTGCTTAGCCTGCTGTGGGAGTTTGTACTCTGTATGAAAGATAAATACCTAAGAGGGGTCGCATACTTTGAAAGAAGACACTTGGTTAAGTGAGAAAATATGAAAGTATATTTTATTAATTTTTATCAGGACAAAACCCATCACAATTTTCTTCTTATTATTATTATTGTACTTTAAGTTCTGGGATAAGTGTGAAGAACACGCAGGTTTATTACATAGGTTTACACGTGCCATGTTGGTTTGCTGCTTCCATCACCTCGTCATCTACATTGGGTATTTCTCCTAGTGCTATGCCTTCCTTATCCCCCCACCAATTAACCTAAAAACTAAAATAAAATCTGTCTCACAGACTTCCTTAACTTTACAATTCTTACTACCATCAAATGTTATTAAAATATTATCCATGAAGACATTTTAACCTTAAAATAATTGACCTCTTTCACTCTTATTACATTCAAGTTAGCTTTCTGTGAACGGCAGATCATCGGAGCTGTAATGCTACACGTGTATACACAAAGCAATTCAAATTTGTGATCGTCACCTCACATTTTCCCAGCTTGCAATCTGATAACGCTCACTACATTTCTTTGATTTTATTCACCATTTGTTATTTTATTTATTTATGCAATCTATAGGAATCAGAACCTTACTGTATGATATGCACTCTACAAGTTGGATGCTAAAAATAGAAATGTGTTTGACCAAACTCAGTATACTTTATTAGCTTGTTCATGTGGTTTTTTTTTTTTTTTTTTTTTGAGTAACCAAATGGTACAAGTGTTAAGTATGATAAAGAGATGTATTTGCTGTGTGCTTTGGGAACAACAAGAAAGGAATAGGTAATTATATTACCTTAAAATAAACTTTAACCTCTCTAGGCAGGTTAAAAGTTATTTTAAGGTAATATAATTTCTGAACTGAGGCTGAGGGAGATGGGAGAAACACAAGGATACATGCTGAATAACAGTCATGAGGCCTGAGATATACTTGTGTGATCAGGAACTATATTGCACTTTATTTGTAAATATAAAAGATGAGGCCAGAAGTGGTCCTGTGCTCAGATCATGAAGGACCCTGCCCTGTGTCCCATGCTACGAATCACATGCTACTTTGGAATCTGTAGACTGTGGCTTCAGTTATCATTAATCAGATTCAAATTCAGGAAAGGGAAACAAATCTATTTCTTACCATCCTTCATCTAACCTTGTCGGACCTTCAGATTTTATTTCAGAAGTATGAACCATAATACCTGGCTGAATGATGGAATAAAGTTTCAAGTTAGACAAGACAATTATTGTGTTGTTAAAGTCCACTGATCAAAGGGAGTCTACATCTGCCCTCTTGATTATTAAACAATAGAAATATTGAAAGACTGACCTCTCATTCAACTGAATAAAAAAAATTGCTTCTCCCAAGAAAGAATATACTGGAATTTATTGCAAGTTAGAGCAAGGCAGAAAATAGACATTCCCAGAAATATTAATGTCAGAAATTTTGTTTAAAACTACTAGTGCCGTCTATGTGATAACCTGTAAGTGTATAAAAACATATTAACGCATCTTTCTGATTTATCTCTCTCTTTTTTTCCTACTCAGTCTCTCCTTCTGTTATTGTCTCTATCTACTGTTATAATGGATACAAATCATGTCACCAGCCTCTGCAAATGCCCATTCTTTATCAATTATTTTCTGCTTCTGGCTACTTATGAACTTTTGACAATTTGCGGATTATGTTTTTCTTGTCCTGTTTGATATTTTTGTTTTGTATTTTTCAATAAAGATTCCCCAGAGAGACCATCTCACATGCTCAAGACTTAAGAAATGGTATTATTTTCTTACTTTTCCAATTTCTTGTCAGAAATGATCTCTTTCTTGTCTCTTTCAACTAAAGACAATTTAACTTGATTCCAGTCTTCCAATGTGTCCTGTTCTCTTTCCACTGTCTGCAACCCCAAATCCCATCCCAACACTATTTTACCTACAGAAAAGCTGTTTCAGGAGTCTCCCCTAAAACTAGCTATGTTTTATAACTACAATACACTTTATTGATCATATTATATCAAGTAAATATTTTTAGTTTCTATTTGCTTCACAGTATATGTGATGCATAATACTGAGCGTCAACATAATTGGATTGAAAGATACAAAGTTGCGACTGGTGTGTCTTTGAGGGTGTTGCCGAAAGAGACTGACATTTGAGTAAGTGGGCTGGGGAAAACAGACTCACACTTAATCTGGTGGACACAACCTAATCAGCTGCCAGTGAATATAAAGCAGGTAGAAAAACCTGAATAGGAGAGAGACTGGCTTAGCCTCCCAGCCTACATCTTTTGCCCATGCTGGGTGCTTCCTGCCCTTGAACACTGGACTCCAAGTTCTTTGGTTTTGAGACTCAGACTGGCTTTCCTTGCTCCTCAAGCTTGCAGACAGCCTATTGAGGGACCTTGTGATCATGTAAGTTAATAGTTAATAAACTCCTCATTATATATTTATATATACACACATACATATATATCCTATTAGCTCTGTGCCTCTAGAGAACCCCGACAAATACAGTATCTTTCTCCAGACTGTAAGATTTGTGAAGTCAGGGTACTGTTTGTCTTAATCAATATTGTACCCTTGGGGTTTAGTGTGATTTCACAGTATACAATACGTATTTGCTAAAGAAATAAATGATTAGAAGAAGTGAGGAAAAAGTCAGCTCTTAGTTCAAACTCCTTAATAACTTTGCCAGTTTAACCCACATCCCTGAACCCAGGACTTCAGATTTCTAAGATATATAATGAGAGTTTTGAACTAGATAACTAACTTTAATTTCAGATGTTAAATTCTTTTGCTTTAGAAGTGATGAGCTTGAGATGAAACCTACCTCCTACAGTGATATTCCTGACTTCTCTTATTCCTTTCTGAATGAGAAAGAATGATTTACCTGACTGGTGAGTTTGGGTGAAGGAATTAGCCATAAATTGCATATGACAGCTAGGACATGTTCTCCTCTTCAGACTTAGTCTTGCATCAACATGACCAGGACAGTTTTTTTCCTGCTGGTAAGGACTGCTGCTGCTTGTGGTCAGGAAATGATTAATAAATGCCTCTAACTTTGGCTTCTTTCCTCATAGACTGAAGTCTCAGATATGCTCATAAAATAAACTGTTTAGATGGACATGGAGAATCTACCAATTTCTGAGACCATGGATTTTAAATATTGTATTTTAGGTTTTCATATAGTTCACATTTTAATTTCATCTGATTTTATTAATGACATATATACATGTAAATATATTTACATATTTACAAGGCTAGTCTTCATATTATATGCAAAATTTAAACTTGTGTACTTGTAAACTCAAACACTTTATTTTATTTTGAGACAGAGCTTTGCTCTTGTTGCTCAGACTAGAGTGCAATGGTGCAATCTCAGCTCACTGCAACCTCCGTCTCCCGGGTTCAAGCAATTCTCCTGCCTCAGCCTTCCGAGTAGCTGGAACTACAGTCATGTGCCACCACGTCTGGCTAATTTTTGTATTTTTAGTAGAGACGGGGTTTCATTATGTTGGCCAGGATGGTCTCTGTCTCTTGACCTTGTGATCCGCCTGCCTCAGCCTCCCAAAGTGCTGGGATTACAGGCATGAGCCACTGCACCCGGCCTTAATTTTTAGATACAGGGTCTACCTCTGTCATCCAGGGTTGAGTGCAATGATGCTATTATTGCTCACTATAACCTCAAATTGTTGGTCTCAAAAGATCCTCTTGCCTCAGCCTCCTTAGTAGCTGGAATTACAGATTTGTGCCACCACACCCAGAAATATTTTTTTCTTTAAAGAAATAAGGTCTCATTACATTGACCATGCTATACTTGAATGCCTGGCTTCAAGTGATTCTTCCACCTCTGCCTCCCAAAGATTATAAAAGCCTGTAGTTTGCTGGGAGTATCTTAGCTGCCAAGAGAGAATACCCATCAGAAGAAGAACACCCAGATGGAAAGAAGTGAGATATTTCAAGAGAGATACAAAATCCTAATGGCATTATTTTATATCCTGAAATCAGCACTGCATAAAACCGCCTCTCCTTCACATGCTCTATAAGTATGTCATAAGCAAATGACATACATAAGATTAATGAAAGATGATCTTGGCTTCAACATTTCTTTAATTTAAAAAATTATATTTTATTTAGGAAGAGATGATAAAACTTTGCAAGAAGTTGGCATGGTATAGTGTAGTTATTAACTAAGGTTTTTTTTGTTGCTAATTCAGTTACAGAAAAAGGATTCTAGCATTATATCATAGCTCATCAGAAAAGACCATTGTGACATTGGTAATGTGTCTCATGGTTGCAGTGAAATTGACAAACGTGTCATGTGTGTGTCACTCATCATATATAAATCCATAATCTTATGCATTTGGGGATCATATTAATCCTGTATCCAGTACAATGTAGATAAATAAAATTGTTCTTTATATGCATTCAGTATGATATGCATCACTTATCACAATATCGGCTGGCTGTGATGTTTATCCGTATTTTGAAGATGAAGAGATCAAGGCTCTCAAAGGTGATGTGGCTAACCTAACATTTCAGAATCAGTTTGAAGCTACTCAAATTCGGATCTGTCTGGAATAAAGCTTAAATTCATTCTCAGGTCCTTTTGTTTGACGTTTGTATTTATTTGTTTTATTAATCAGCATCCCAATTTTAAAAATCCCATTGTAATGTTCATAAAGAAACAGAAAGGCTAATAAATTGGAACCATTCATTACATGGTCTTGACTGAGATGGCTCTGTAGTTAACCACTAAGTGCCTTTTTTTTCTCCCCCTAAAGCAGTAATCATGAGAGCCTCTTGTAGAAAAATTTGTTGGGCAGGCATTATGGCTCACATTTGTAATACCAGCACTTTGGAAGGCTGAGATGGGTGGGTCACTTGAGGTCAGGAGTTCAAGACTGGTCTGGATAACATGGTGAAACCCTATCTCTACTAAGACCACAAATATTAGCCAGGTGTAGTGGCACGCACCTGTAGTACCAGGTACTCAGGAAGCTGAGGCAGCAGGATGTCTTGAACCCAGGAGGCAGAGGTTGCAGTGAGCTGAGTGCATGCCACTGCACTCCAGGCTGGGCAACAAAGAGAGATTCTGTCTCAAAAAAAAAAAAAAAAGAAAAAAAAAATGTGTCTACCTCACAATTTTATGAAAGTGTTATGCCTTTCTGTGAACTGGTGAACTGGACAACGCCTTAAAGAAACATTATCAAGATAATTTCAAATAAGTGAACACATACTTCATTTTAAAAATGACTGCTAAAGTGATTTTGTTTCTTTGGAAATATTTTACTCAATCTCAACACTCATTCTTTTAATAAAACTTGATAAAAATACATTAAAAAGATATTTTTCTAAATTAAACCTATTAGAATTTTTTCTTATTGAATATCACACCACATTTTTATACAAAATTGTCAGAAATCTTTTTGTCTATAATACAATGGCAGTATGACAGGTAATATTTTACTGCCGCATATCTAAATTCCTTGGGAAACTCTTGTAACTTTTATGCAATGGGGAGCCATGCATAGATTTATGAGTTTTTAAAATTTTAAATAGATTTAAATGAAAGTATGTGGCCTAAATAATTCAAAGAATATATTTCAATATTCAAAACAATTCTATAAACTACTGTCTTACCAAAAATTTCAAGGTCAAAGATTAAATAATGTATGTCAAGGCATTTACATTTATAAGAATGAACAATAGGCTAAAACTTTTAATCAGGCATGAAAAAAATAATGTGACACCGTTAGTCAAAATCAAAACACAGAAACAACAAATAAAGAAACAAACATAGAAACAACATTGTCACTATACTCATTAATACGTAGAAATACACATGCTTACAACAGTTAAATATTTCAGTGATTCACAGCTTTATAGTGGTGATGACTACATTTAAATGTGCCTCTGTTTAAAACGTAAGTGTAGTTCTTATTGTTAGTTGTATATGAAGAAACTCTGCTTTGTTGCTAACTCCCTGTAAAAATTATATAGGCATATTTTTAGAGAGGAGCAGCATGTTGCCATACAAAAATCTTGGTTGAGAGTTAATGGTATGTGGATATTGGTCTCAGTCATGTCATCAATAATAATTACATTGAGTATATATTGCACAGTAATTTTTTTCAATATGTTTCCTAAGCAGTAAAATAAATTACAGGAGGATGTTGGAGCAAGATGTCTTTAAGGAATTCTTTTGTTTCTCAGATATGTATTGATTCCACTTAAATAATAAGGGGTGAATTTTCTAAGTTTATAATAATAGAGTAACCAGTTTTTCTATGCTTTCATCAAATTACTGCTGTTAATTCTGAGATTTTCTATTATAAAATCCTTAACTTGAAAAAGCATCTCAAATTTTCATGCACAAGTACCATCATGTAAACTATGGAAAATGTCAGTTCATGATGAGTGATAAATCCAAAAAGTGGTGTGTTCAACTAATTTAAGATGACACACGTGAGTCCCTCTCACTTTGGTGGTTTCATGTATGCTCAGATAAAATGTGCCTTCAGAAAACACTGAAGGTGCTGTCTTTTAATTTTATTTGTGAGAACACTTTACCTCATGGCTTTGATGGTTTCAGTTGAAATTATGGTTTCAGTCATTCATAAAACTTCAAAATTTACTTCCTATTATTATATTTTTATATTTGATTTTAATTGGAAGATTATTTTTAGAAAATACGAAGTTCTCTTCACTCTACTTCTAATTTCTAATTTGTGGCTACTATCATCTAACATACCCAATGAAAATTATAAATGAAATTTAAGGAATTACCTCAAATAGTATTTCAAACATAAAATAAAGACAGCACAATTTGATCAAAATTTCCTTCTACAGCTTTACAATTAGTTTTTCTTTTCTTTTCTTTTTATGAGACAGAGTCTCGCCTTGTCACCCAGGCTGGAGTACAGTGGGGCAATCTCGGCTCACTGCAATCTCTGCCTCCCGTGTTTAAGGGATTCTCCTGTCTCAGCCTCCCAAGTAACTAGGACTACAGGTGCATGCCACCACACCTGGCTGATTTTTTGTATTTTTAGTAGAGACAAGGTTTCACCATGTTAGCCAGGATGGTCTCAGTTTCCTGACCTCATGATGACCCACCTCTGCCTCCCGAGTATTGGGATTACAGGCATGAACCACCACGCCCAGCTACGATTGGTTTCTCTTTGAACAAAAGTCTAGTTTCAAAGTAGTGTTGATTACAACAAATGTTTATTAAAGTAAGATAAGTTATGTAATGGGCCTGAAGTCATTAAGAATGATTCTTTATCAGTAAACTTTTACCTTTTTCTAGATTTTGAAATGGCATTTTTCTTCATTAAATCCAACAGAAGAAATATTATCTATTGAACAGTAAAAATTATTATATGATTTTAAGAAAAAGATACCGAGAAAAAATGTAAGCAAAACAACAACAAAAATACATATTAAAACTCCAAAAACATAGACTATTTATATTAATAATAGAGAATGTATGGCAGCATTTTCTCTCTTACAAAATGCTATAAATAGTTACACACATAGGGAGAAATGGATCAGAGTTTGAAAGTACAAATAAAATCCTGAAAGATGCCTATTACCTCTATCCTTTATAGTCTTTCAGATGGGTACTTGTGAAATGTCAACCTCAAAGTAAAATCAAAGAACAGAAATAAAAACAAATTCTCCATAATAGACCCATTTTCATTAATTCAATGGACTGTGATAAAGGAAAGTTGGGAAAAACCTGATTTTTATACAACACTTATCTTACATTTTAACAGGTCATTTAGCTCTTCTGTATGGAGGCAATAAACTTGAAAGAGATGTAGAAAGGCAAGAATAGAGAGAAGATGAAGAGCGAGAGTCCAGGAATTTCCATGCAGAAGTAAGTTTGCCTCAGAAACTGGAGCACTATGCAAATGTAATCTCATGTTTTTTCTTTTCAGTCAATGTAACTTGCTCCTTGCCTCCCCCTCCACCGTTTTACCCTTTCTAAAAAAATTTTTATTTATTTGTTTGTTTTTTTGTTTGAGATGCAGTTTTGCTCTTGTTGGCCAGGCTGGAGTGCAAAGGCACCGTCTCAGTTCACTACAACATCCACCTCTCGGGTTCAAGCAATTCTACTGCCTCAGCCTCCCAAGTAGCTGGGATTACAGATGTCTGACTCCATGCCTGGGTATAATTTTTGTATTTTCAGTAGAGACTGAGTTTCACCATATTGGCCAGGCTGGTCTCAAACTCCTGACTTCAGCTGATCTGCCTGCCTCGGCCTCCCAAAGTGCTGGGATTACAGGCATGAGTCACCACACCCAACCCCTTTTTCATCCTTTTTTTTTTCTCTCTCTTTCTAAATACCACTATATTCTCTTTAGGGTTTATTTTGCTCTCTCTCTCTCTCTGTCTCTCTCTCTCTCTCTCTCTCTCTCTCTCTGTGTAGTGTGTGTGTGTGTGTGTGTGTGTGTGTGTTTCTAAATACTACTATAACTATTCTCTTTGAGGGTTTGTTTTTGCAATCTTTCACTCAAGGTTTCCTCCATCAAAGACTGTCAGATTCAGGCATGCCCACAGTCAGGTTGTGATTGGAAGTCAGATTCTCTGTGCTTCTCCTTGTGGTCTTGTAATTGCCTACACAAGAGCAATCAGACGTATCAGCTAGAACAATCATCCGTATCAGCTGGAAACCTGTCTTTAATTAAAGTGAACACACCAGTCGAACACATTTATTTGGACAGTTATTTCTGTTGGAAAGAAATCACGTCTCTCCCAAAGTTTCTTGAAGAACAGGGTGTATAGGTTTTAAGAGCAGAATCTGTGGAAATAATCAGATGACAAGCTTTGCCCTTTTTATATAGCTAAGTGAAACAATGTAAAAATCAATATTTGGTGACCCTTTGAGAAAATCTTCAAAATTCCAGTCTGTCAAATATTGTTTAGGATTCTGAGTGTTCTTGTAGCGTTTTTTTCTTCATAATAAACTAAGAATGAAAAACTATCTTGTATTTTATACATAGATTTTCTTCTTATCCTAAAAAAAAAAATGAGTTGCACAAATGACCATAAGTGACTCCAAGTCAGTGTTTTTATCCAATTCACCTTTTGCAAATTTAGCTCTAAAGGCAGTTATTATAGACAGTAACACATGCAGGCCACATAACACAAGGTGAATGCCTGGTTATCTAGCATGTGCCTTAAAGTACCATAGAGGATTTTGATAAAGAAAACTGGCGATTTACTAAAAAACTAAAAATATACACAATAAAGAAAACAAAGAAGCTAAATCATTTAAATCTCCATGATCTTCACACACTTTAAGTATGTGAAAAATGAAAGGATTAAAATGATAAAATTAAAACATGAGATTCTTTGTATTAACTGTAAATATATCTCATTTCAGATTTTACAGATTTTTGTTCAAGTTATTAAACTTCTGAGTAATTATCTTCAGTACCTTTGAAACCATGCCTCCAGTGATCTACAGAGATTATCTTTATAAAGCTAGTTTCTTGGTTTCAAACTCTTGGTTTTCTAAACCTCAGTCCCTAGTAATAGTGCTAATGTCTTATTCATCTCTGAATGCTAGCTTATTTCTTAAGATAGAAGAAGAATTCAAACTCCCTTTTCATCTGAGTTTTCCATTTTGTGCTGAACCAAGCATATACTTGTTTGATGAATATATTATATTAAGCAGTCAGGGGGTTGTGGAGAGTACTGAGTATTCTTCCAGATTTTTAAATACCAGTGAGGCAGAATAGAATAGCTGCTAACTGCATTTGCAGGTTTCTAGCCAAAATCAGGCTAAAAAACATAAGCATTTATGTTGCATTGACATCACATACTTCCTACCATTTGAGTATTATGAACTTTATTTATTTTGCTAATATGCTTCGGAGAAATAAAGAGGAAATAGTATGAAGAAGCTTGCTTTACTCTCACTTATTGCAGAGAATGCCCTGTGTAAAATGATTTGTAAAAGGAGTCATTTACAGAATTAAAATAAACAACACGTTTTAGCTACATTTTTGCCGACACAGAAATAAATATATTTATGATACATAGTACAATCATGGATGTTAAATGAATATTTATTAAACTATGCTGAAATCACAATTTCTCCTCATTTTTTATCTTTGTTTCTATAAAGTTATAATAAGCTACGGAAACACACATAGATAGCGAGAAAATCAATTTTATTTAGTCTAATGCAGCACACATTTAAAATAATTCTAACCCACAGATATTAGCTAGACTAATTGCTATTCTAACCCTCCTCGTCCTTGAAAACTTTAATATATAGGATGAAAAGGTGAAATATTTGAAGAAAGAAGAAAAGATATGCCAAATTTTGACAAATGAAATCAAGAGTATCTATATTATGATATACTAATGTTTTCACCTTCTTAATAAGTAAAAGGGGCAGGGAGTCTCCTTATTCACACTTCAAAAATAAATTAAAAAATAAATTAATACCAGGATCTCTGGCAGTCATGTGACTGAACCCAGCATCAGAAACTGCCTGTTTGTAGATTTCTTGATAATTACACAGGTTTTCTTTATGTGTTGCTATGTTGTTGTCAAACGTTAATTAGAAATTAGTAAGATATAATTTAATTTATTGATTCATTCTTTCTAAGTTCAGTTATTAGTAAAACAGAAAAATGAAGAGTATGGTAAGGTTTTTTTTTCAAGAAATATTAATGTCTCTTGTTTTTTAGTTTTGTATTGTTTATATCTCAGGTCAAATGATGAGTGAGACAAAAATGAAGGTATCAAAATACTGTTATCATAAAAATATATAAACATTTATAGACACTGGAATACATTATCTAGCCAGAGAAATGTTTTCATATGGCAAAAGTATAAAAATTATATGTAACTTACTGTAAAAAAAACCTTTAGGCTGGGTGCGGTGGCTCACGCCTGTAATCCCAGCACTTTGGGAGGCCGAGGCGGGTGGATCACGAGGTCAAGAGATCGAGACCATCCTGGTCAACATGGTGAAACCCCGTCTCTACTAAAAATACAAAAAAAATTAGCTGGGCATGGTGGCACGTGCCTGTAGTCCCAGCTACCTGGGAGGCTGAGGCAGGAGAATTGCTTGAACCCAGGAAGCGGAGGTTGCGGTGAGCCGAGGTCGTGCCATTGCACTCCAGCCTGGGTAACAAGAGCTAAACTCCATCTCAAAAAAACAAAACAAAACAAAACAAAAAACCTTTAAAACAATAAATTAACACAAATGAATAACTATAAGAAAATAATTACTTAAAAACATTTTAATAATCTAAATATTATTTACATTATAAAGATACAGAATATTAATTTTTAAATAGTTTAAACACTAAAAATGTTTAAATCATTGTGTATTAAACCCATGGTACATGACCAAGGCTCTATTTAATAAAATATATAGCTTTAAACATGTTATTAATTCAATTTAATAGAATTAATGAAAGAATTTAAGATGTTTGTAAACAGTAAAATAATATAAAGAAAATTAGAATAGCAGGAAAAAAAAGAACACAAGTGCAGAATATATATATTAGAGAAAAATCTGAAAAACTAAAACCATAACATAAACAAATAAAATAAAACTATGACCTGGTTCTTTACAATGATCAACATAGCTTATTAAACTTTGACCATTTGATCAAAATAACACACACACGAAAAACACATAACTTCACTTGGAAAGAGGATATACATTTAACCACAAATGTTAAAAGAAATAAAAATTTTAATAAAATGCTATGTAAAAATAGTTTAATCTGAAGTTATTGAAGTAATTTTAAGTAGCTTTGGAATTCAAAAAAATTAAATTAGTTGATGTGGAGGTTTAAGATGAAAAGATTTACAGATCGAATTCACTGAAAAAAAAGAAAAAAATCTAAATTTTCGTCTTCAAAAACTCTAAGCCCAGGAAGTTTTATATACATATATATCAAATACCAATATTTATGGTATAAATTAATTAGAAATAAAGTTTCAAGAAAGTTATTTATTAGAAGAAATATAAATATATGGTATAAGCAAAGGCTTAGTTATATTTATGTCACATCTGTAATATTATTTATAATTTGTTATATTCATAAATTATAATCTGCTAGAAGAAATCGATTTTATTATATGCTAAATTTATTTATGTTAATTAAAAAATTATTTCAGCATATAATGCCACACATAGTTCTTGTATTTTTATGAATATTCATAAGAAAAATATACTCAATTAAAAATAATTGTAGGAGATGGGAGATTGCATTACATTTTTTAAATTTTTAAATTTTTTTATTGTATTCTACCTTAACAATAATAGGTAAATATTTTTTAAAGGTCAATCTCACTAACAATGAAATTACTGTAAGCTAAATCAGGTAATGAAGTATATTTGATCCTCAGGTTCCCATCTGAATATTTTAATTTTTTTTTTCATTTTATCTTTCTCTTGCCAGTCTACATTTCTATCCTCAGACTGATATATTCAACTTCCAACCTACAATCTCTAGTAATAACAGTTTCTTCAATTCAGCAGATACATATAAAAGTGAAACTATTTTCTTCTAAAGGAAGTCATTTTCAGGGTTCCTGACCTCAGTTAATAACGTATTCCATGAAATTGTATAAACAAGGATTTGAATTTATCCTAAATGTCTTACACTAAATCTCCAAATTACAAGACTATGAATTTTCTTTTCTATTTCTTAAATTTCCTTTTTTTCCTACTAAAATCAGCCTAAGAAATCACTGTTATATTACCTCTCACTTGCTGTATGATTTTTGCTTCCTAATCTGTCTTATTAAATTTAGCTGGCCTGTTCCTGCAAACCATTCTCCCCACTGTGTGAAGAATTGTTCTTTTAAAAACTAAAACTGATCATGACACCATTCAACCATCTCATTCCTCCAATCTTCTTCGATTAGAACAAAATATTTCAAATATCTCACAAAGCTAGGGGTGTTGGTCAGGTTTTAGTTTCTATTGCAGGCAATTTGTTTTATGTCCTAAACATCATTGTGTTGCAGACAAAATGACTCCTGATCAGTTAACAGTGTTATATTGAGCCATCATTCCACTCTATGTTCAGCTATTGCACCATTGAACCATTGCACGATTCCCTTCTGGAGTAAGAGTAACCAATGAAAACAAACAGCAACCAGGCAGCTGAGAGTTATTGGCTTTGAAGGAAGAACTGGAAAAGGAAGATCGAAGTGACTAGACACGTATAGTCTTTGCTATGAGTATTTATATAACTGGACTTACCTTTTTGTACCTGTAGTTGTTCTTAATCAGAATTCTTCTGTCATTGACAGTGATGTCAAATATTACCTATCATAGAGGGTAACATGTGAACAATTATGATACACACTATTTAGCATAACTTATTTTGGACATCCTAACTTTTATATAAAATTTGATAATTTGAATATTTCTAACTGTGTAAATACATAGATGTTTTAACAGACAGTATGTAAAAAATTGAATAATTAAATTAATAGGATTCTGCAAGTCTTAAAAATCAACAGACATAATGGTGCTAAAATATATTTGTTAACAATAACAAGTAAAATAATAATTTTACATTTCTGTATTGACTTTCTACATGTGAAAGGAAGAGGTATTTTGTCATATCTAATTTAAAAAGGAGATTGATCTTATTTCTTTTCAGTGCATTCATCTGTGAATGGATTTGGTGACAGAAGGAGAAGGGAATGGTATGGTTTCTGTTTACCCGCTCATTCCTGAGAACTGATTGACTATTATTATGAACTGGTTATGCAGGAATCAATCACTTTTTTCTGTCCCAAAGGACCAACTACTAGTTTTGAAGTGGGCGGAAGAGTGACTTCCAATGTATTTACAAACTTTAAATGCCTGAAATTCTACTGCAGTCTCCCAGATGGTCAATTTCTTTCTCATGTTAAATGACACTGGAGTGTGTCTAATTATATTTAATGAAAAACAGCCAATTGTTTTCATTTTCTGTTTTTCCAATAAAGATTTCTTGGAAATTAGTTTTATTAACCCATGTCCACTTTTTTTCCTAACAACTTTTAAGGGACTTTATGCCCCAGATTAAGTTCAATATATATTAGAAACATAAGTTCTTTATTATAAAAAAGTCAAGGCAATCACAAACGTGAATGAGGAGTAACACTTGAAGAAATTGACATTATGGACATTTTACTGTGTTGTAGAATAAAAGGGGATTTTCAGTCTTACACTCAGATGATGACAGAATACTTAGTGGCTAACTCTGTCTTGACCTGTGGTATCACTCCACCCACAAGATGTCCCCTTTTACAGTCTGTCATCACTCTTAACACAGTCTTCCTTGAGAAAACTTCTGACTCTTCCCGTTGGAAGAAGTCTCACCTTTTGGCCCCACCGTGTTTCCCGTTACTTTAAGCAGTCCTTTAAGTTTGAGCCACATAACTATAAAAATATTTATTCTATCTTCTTGGTCTCAAAAGAAAATAAACAGTTCTGAGAATTAGATCTAATGCAAGTGACCCACTTTCTAGACTGCCTTCCCAATAGTAAGTTATTCTTCATGTGAAGTAAGCACAGCTTCAGTGATACATATTTTTCTTCAGTGATTCAGTTAACCCATACTAAACTAATGGTCTTTTTCCTTTTTACATGATTCTAGCTGTATTTGGTTAGGAATAATAGTCACCCAGCCCTTATTTTCCTGAGATGAATTTGGTTCTTTTTGCCCCACATGAACCCTGGATGAATTATAAGAGAAAGTACAGGAACCATTAAATGTGTCTCTTTCTGTGTCACTCAGTGGACTGAAACAGATCCAATGCACCAGCAAAAAATAATCGTATTTTGACTTGAAATCTCATTTCTAATGGAAGAAATAAGAAAGAACATGAGGCTGCTCTTTGTAAATATTCTCCAGTTTTCACATACTTCTTTATTTTCTCTTTTCTTTTCTGTGAAAACTACAACAAAGAATAAGAGAATCCTTTTATTGCCCCCTAAAAGACACCCCCTGAGATGGAGACAGAGAAAGGTGGTTGAACAGAAGCCTCCACTAATTGTCCTTCATGCAGGAACATCAAAAAATTATCTTCATAAGAACCAAGTATCAGCTTAGGTGCCAGACCAACCACAGTGGAGTAGGTTACAATATGGGCTTTTAGAGTCCCTGATTCTAGGACTTGGCTCTTGGATGTCATTTCTAAACCCGCCCTGGGCCTGAGGGGAATCCACTGCACTGAAGGGAATGTCTCAGACCTTGCAGCATTCACTACAAACTGAGTGAAGAGCCCTCAGGCCTTGAGTGAATATTGAGACAGTAGCCAGGAAGTACTCACCATGGGGCTGCAGTGGTGGTGGCCATGAAGAGTAACTTCTCTGACTGTGGAAAGGGAAGAGAAAAATTGAAAGAACTTTCTTTAGTGGCTTAGATGCAAGTTTAGCTGCAGTAGAATAGAGCACCAGGTAGACTCAAGGTTTCCAACTCTAGGCCCTGATTCCCAGATGGCATCTCTGGACCCACTCAGTAATAAAGGAAACATGCATCCCTAAAGGGAAAGGACACAGCATTGCTATATTTTTCCTTTTTTAAAAATTTAATTTAACTTAATTTTAGATTCTGGGATACCTGTGCAGGACGTGCAGATTTGTTACATAGGTAAACATGTGCTATGGTGGTTTGCTGCACCTATCAACCCATCACCTAGGTATTAAGCCCTACATGCATTAGCTATGTATCCTGATTTTCTCCTTCCCCTGGCCCCTCCCCTGAAAGGCCCCAATGTGTGTTTTTCTTTTCACTGTATCCATGTCTTCTCATTGTTCAGCTCCCACTTATAAGTGAATACATGCCGTATTTGGTTTTCTGTTTCTGTGTTAGTTTGCTGAGGACAGTAGTGTCCAGCTCCATCCATCTTCCTGCAAAGGACATAATCTTGTTCCTTTTATGGCTGCACAGTATTCCACAATGTATATGTACCATATTTTATTTATCCATTTTACTATTGGTGGGCATGAACATGATTCCATATCTTTGCTATTGCAAATAGTGCTGAATGAACATATGCATGTAGGTATCTTTATAATAGAATGATTTATATTTCTTTTGGCACATATCCAGTAATGAAATTGCTGGATCAAATGGTATTTCTGATTCTAGGTCTTTGAGGAATCACCACACTGTCTTCCACCATGGTTAAACTAATTTACATTTCTACCAACAGTGTAAAAACATTTCTGTTTCTCCACAGCCTTGCCAGCATCTTTTTGATAATCACCATTCTGACCTGTGTGAGATGGTATCTCATTGCTACAAATGTAATAAAATACCCAGGAATACAGATAACAAGGGAAGTGAAGGAACTTTTCAAGGATAACTGCAAACTACTGCTCAAGGAAATCATAGACGACACAAACAAATAGAAAAATATTCCATGCTCATGGATAGGAATAATCAATATCATGAAAATGACCACGCTTCCCAAAGTAATTTATAGATTCAATGCTATTCCCATTAAACTACTATTGACATTCTTCCTAGAATTAGAAAAACTACTTTAAAATTCACATGGAACCAAAAAAAAAAAAAAAAAAAAAAAAAAAAAAAAAAAAAAAAAAAAAAAAAAAAAAAAAAAAAAAAAAAAAAAAAAAAAAAAAAAAAAAAAAAAAAAAAAAAAAAAAAAAAAAAAAAAAAGCCCATGCAGCTAAGACAATCCTAAGCCAAAAGAACAAAGCTGGAGATATCATTCTACCCAACTTTATGCTAGAAAGCTACAGTAATCAAAGCAACACAATACTGGTACAAAAACAGACCCATAGACCAGTGGAACAGAACAGAGAACTCAGAAATAAGATCACACATTTACAACCATCTGATCTTCAACAAACATGGGGAAAAAAAAAAAAAAAAACAAGCAATGGGGTAAGGATTCCCTATTTAATAAATGGTACCGGGAAAACTGGCTAACCATATGCAGAAAATTGAAACTGGACTCCTCCTTACACCTTATTCAAAAATTAACTCAAGATGGATTAAGGACTTAAATCTAAAACCCAAAACTGTAAAAATCCTAGAGGAAAATCTAGGTAGTACCATTCAAGACGTAGACTTGGGCAAAGATTTCATGGTGAAAACACCAAAAGCAATTTCAACCAAATAAAAAATTGACAAATGGGATTTAATTAAACTAAAGAACTTCCACACAAAAAAAGAAACTATCATCAGAGTGAATGGACAACCTATAGAATGGGAGAAAATTTTTGCAATCTTATCCGTCTGACAAAGGTCTAATATTCAGAATCTACAAGGAACTTTAAAAAACTACAAGAAAAAACAGACATTAAAAAGTGGACAAAGGACATGAACAGAGAATTCTCAAAGAAGGTATTTATATGGCCAATAAACTTGAAGAGAAGCTCAACATCACTGATCATTAGAGAAATTCGTTGCTGTCTTTACCACCTGCTGATTATAGAGCCCTAGGGCCTTGAGCAAGCAAACACAGGCAATAGCCAAGTAGTGTTTACAGCAGTCCTTGGTGACACTCAGTGCTGTGTTGGCTTCAGATTTGATCCAGCATAGTCTCAGTGGTTGTGGCTATCATGGTGCTTTTGTCACCTTTCCCAAAGCTTTAGGCAGTGCAGAGAGTGCCTCCACTTTTTTGGGAGAATAAAAGGGAAGACAACAAGATTCTCTGCCTGGTAATTCAGAGAAATCTTCTAGATATTATCTAAGACCATCAAGGTGATACCTCTACAAGTCTGCAAGAATCAGTGTTACTAGGTTTGGGGTACCCCATAATGTAGATATGGATGCAGTGACCAAAAACTTAGATCACAACACCCAAATCCCTTTAAAGACTTGGCAAAATTTCCCAAGGACAGGTAAGAGAAGTCCAGACTAAAAAGACTACATACAATGAATCCCTGACTCCTCAATTCATAGACACCATTGAACATCCACAAGCATCAAGACCATCCAGGAAAATATGACCTCACTAAGGTACCAATGACTAATCATGGAGCAAAAGAGATACATGACCTTCCAGAAAGTGAATTCAAAATAGCTTTTTTGAGGAAACTCTATGAAGTTCAAGATAACACTGAGAAGAAATTCAGAATCTTACCAGATAAACTAAAATAAGATTGAAAGAATTAAGAAGAATCAAGCAGAAATTCTAGAGCTGGAAAATGCAGTAGACATACTGAAGACTGAATTGGAGTCTTATAACAGCAGAATTGCCCAAGCAGAAGAAAGAATCAGTGATCTTGATGACAGGATATATGAAAATCCACAGTCAGAGAAGACAAAACGAAAAAATAGAAAGAACAATGTGTGCCTACAAGACCTATAAAGTAGCCTCAAAAGGACAAATTTAAGAGTTATTGGTCTTAAAGAGTAGGTAGAGAGATAGGGGTAGAAAGTTTATTCCAAAGGATAATAACAGAAATTCACAAACCTAGAGAAAGATATCAGTGTTCAGCTACAAGAAATTATAGAACAGCAAGCAGATTAAATCCAAATAAGACTACCTCAAGACATTTAATTATCAAACTATGAAAGGTCAAGGATAATGAATGCATCATAGAAGCAACAAGACAAAAGAAACAACATATAATGGAGCTCAGTACCCCTGGCAGCAGACTTTTTAGTGGAAACCTTACATTCCAGGAGAAGGTGTTATAGCATATTTAGAGTGCTGAAGGAAAAAAAAGAACTTTTATCCTAGAATAAAAGTAAAAATAACCTTCAAAAATGAAGGTGAAATTAAGACTTTCCCAAACCAAAGCTGAGAGATATCATCAACATGAGACCCTTTTCAACAGGAAATGCTAAAGGGAGTTCATCAATCTGAAAAAAAGAACGTTATTGATCAAGAGGAAACTATCTGAAGGTATAAAACTAACTCATAATAGTAATACAGAGAAAACACATAATACTATGCCACTGTATTTGTGATGTGTAAACTTTATATCTTAAATAGAAAGACTAAAATAAGAACCAGTCAGAAATAATAATTACAACAACTTTTCAAGACATGAATAGTACAACAAGATAGAAACAACAAAAAGTTAAAAAGTGGGAAGAGGGAGTTAAAAAGTGTAGAGTTTTCATTAGTTTTCTTTTTACTTGTTTATTAGTTTTTCTGTTTATTCAATGTTGTCATCCTTTTAAAATAATGGCCTGTATTATATTGTTTGCAAGCATCATGGTAACACCCAAATAAAAAATATGCAATTTATATACACACATAAACAAGAAATTAAAATATACCACCAGAGAAAACCCATCACTAAAAGGAAGACCAGAAAGAGGGAAATAAGTGAGAGTTGACCAAAAAACAATCAGAAAAGAAAAAATCAAGTGGCAGGAGGAAGTATTTACTTATCAGTAATAACATTCAATGTAAATGGATTAAATTCTACAATAAAAAGACATAGAGTGGCTTAATGGATTTTAAAAAATGACCCAACAATCTGTTGCCTACAAGAAGCACATTCAACTATAAAGACAAATGTAGACTGAAAATAAAGGAATGTAAACATATATTTCATGAATACAGAAACCAAAAATGCAGGGGTATTTATACCTACATCAAGAAAAAAAATAAATTTTAAGCTAAGAAATATAAAAAGACACAGGTATGGTCACTAAATAATAATAAATGGATCAATTCAGGAAGAGGGTATGTCAATACTAAATATAGATAGATAGATAGATAGATAGATAGATAGATAGATAGATAGATGCACTCAACATTGGAGCACCAAGACATATAAAGCAAATTTTATCAGACCTAAGGAGAGAGATAGATCCCAATACAGTAACAGCTGGAGACTTCATCATCCACTTTTAGCATTAGGCAGATGATCCACACAGAAAATCCAACAAAGAAACATTTAACTTAAATGGCACTGTAGACCAAATGAACTTAATAGATATTTACAGAACATTTCATCCAGTGATTACACTGTACACATTCTTCTCCTCAGCACATAGATAATTCTCAAGGATAGACTGTATGATAAGCCACAAAAAAGTTGTAAAAGCTTTCAAAAATTGATATTATGTCAAGTATCCACTCTAGTGAAAACAAAATAAAACTAGGAATCAAAACAAAAATAAGTTTTAGAGCAAATACAAATACATGAAAATTAAACAATATGCACCTGAATGACTAGTGGATCAATGAAAAAATTAAAAGGAAAATTCAAAAATATTTGAAACAAATAATAATGAAAATACAATACACCAAAACCAATCTATGGGATTACAGCAAAAGCAGTACTAAAAGGAAAGATTGTATTTATCAGTATCTACCTTAAAAAAGGTAGAGATAAACAACCTAACAATGCATCTTAAAGGACTAGAAAAGCAAGAGCAGACCAAAACCAAAATTAATAGAGAAAAAAAGAAATGATAAAGAGCAGCCTGGGTGCAGTGAGTCATTACTGTAATCCCAGCTCTTTGGGAGGCCAAGGTTGACAGATCACCTGAGGTCGGGGGTTCAAGACCAGCCTCACCAATGTGAAGAAACCCCGTCTTGGGAGGCTGAGGCAGAAGAATCACTAGAACCCGGGTGGCAGAGGTTGCGGTGAGCTAAGATCATGACATTGCACTCCAGCCTGGGCAACAAGAGTGAAACTTTGTCTCAAATGAAAAAAACGAAGAGCAGAAATAAATGAAATTGAAATGTAGAAAAAATACAAAAAAAATCAATGAAACAAAAAGTTAGTTTTTTGAAAAGACAAACAAAACATACTGACTGTTAGCTAGACTTAGAAAAAAATAAGAAGACCTAAATAAATAAAAGGAATAAAAAATGAGACATTAAAACTGATACCACAGAAATTCAAAGGATCATTAGAGGCTACTATGAATAGCTATCTGCCAATATATTGAAAACTCTAGAATAATTGGTTACATTTCTAGACACATAAAACCTAGCAAAACTGAACCATGGTGAAATTTAAAACCTGACCAGATGAATAAAAAGTAATGAGATTGAATCTGTAATAAAACATCTCTGAGTAAAGAAAAGGCCAGGACACACTGGCCTTTTCACTGCTAAATTTTACCAAACATTTAAATAACTAATTCTACTTAAACTATTTTAAAAAAATAGAGGAGGAGGCAGTACTCCCAAACTTATTCTACAAGCTCAGTATTAACCTGATATCAAAGCCAGACAAAGGACATAAAAAAATAGAAAAGAAAAACACAGGCCAATATCTCTGATGAACATTGATGCAAAAGTCCTCAATGAAATACTAGCAAACCAAATTCAACAACACATTAAAAATATGCTTCTTTATGATCAAGAGAGGATATTAGGATCCTTCAACATATGCAAAACAAGGATTTAGCCTGAGCATGCAAGGATGGTTCGACATATGTAAATCAATTAGTATGATACTTCATATCAAAAGAATGAAGGACAAAAACCATGTAATCATTTTAATTGATGCTGAAAAATCATTTGATAAAAGTGAGCATCCCTTCATGAATGAAAAAACCTTAAAAAGCTGGGCATAGAAGGAATACATCTCAACATAATAAAAGCCAAATATGATAGACCCATAGCTAGTATCATACTAAATGGGGAAATACGGAAAGCCCATGATAAGGTAGCCCACTCTCACCACTCTTATTTAACAAGGTACTGGAATTCCTAGCTAGAGCAATCAGACAAGAGAAAGAAAGAAAGGACATTCAAATTGGAAAAGAAGAATTCAAATTATCCTTGTTTGCAGATGATAAAATCTTATATTTGGAAAAATCTAAAAACTACCCCAAAAATCTATTTGACCTAATAAACATGTTCAGTAAATTTTCAGGATACAAAACTGACATACAAAAATCAGTTGCATCTCTATATGACAATAGTGAACAATCTGAAAAAGAAATTAAGAAATTAATCCCATTTCCAAGAGGTACAAATACAATATGTAAAAATTAACCTAACCAAGGAAGTGAACAATATCTACAATGAAAACTAAAATATCAGTGAAAGAAATTGAAGAGGCTACAACAAATGAAAAAATATTTAACATCTGTGGATTGAAATGGTGAATATTGTTGAAATAATCATATTATCCAAAATAATCTACAGATTCAATACAATGCCTATTATTAATAAAATGATGACATTCCTCACAGAAATAGAGAAACCATTTCTAAAACTCATATAACATCACAAAAGATCCAGAATATTCAAACCTATTCTGAATGAAAAAGAACAAAATCTTTAGGAATCACATTACCTGATATCAGATCATACTACAGAGCTATAGTAACCAAAACAGCATGGTACTGTCATAAAAACAGACACATAGACCAAGGGAACAAAAGGGAGAATGCAGAAACAAATTCATACATCTACAATGAATTAATGTTTAACAAAGCTGCCAATAATATACATTAGGAACAAGACAGTCTCCTCAGCAAATGTTGTTAGGAAAACTGATTGTCCATATGCAGAAGGTTGAAACTGTACCCCTATCTCCGACTATATACAAAATTTAAATCAAAATAGATTAAAGATTTAATCTAAGACATAAAACTATGAAGCTAATAAAACAAAACATTGAGGAAGCTCTCCAAGACATTGGACTGGGCAAAGATTTCTTGAGTAATGCCCCACAAGCACAGGCATCCAAAGTTAAAATTGACAAATGGTGTCTTATCAAGTTATAAAGCTTCTACACAGAAAGGGAAACAATCATCAAAGTAAAGAGATAACCCACAGAATGGGAGAACTTATTTGAAAGCTATCCATCTGACAAGAAATTAATAACTAAATATATAAGAAGCTCAAACAGCTCTATAGGAAAAAACAATCTAATAATCCAAGTAAAAATGGGCAAAAGATTTGAATAGACATTTCTCAAAAGGAGACATACAAATGGCAAACAGATGTAAAATAAGATGTTTAAAATCATTGATCATCAGAGAAATGCCAGTCAAAACTACAATGAAAAACTGTCTCACTTCAGTTAAAATTGTCTTTATCTAAAAGATGGGCAATAACAAATGCTGGTGAGGATGTGGAGAGAAGGAAACACTTGTATAATGTTGGTGAGAAGGTAAATTAGTGAAACCACTATGGAGAACAGTTTGGAGCTTCCTCAAAAACACTAAAAATAGAGCTACGTCGGATCCAGCAATCACTGCTGAATATATACCCCAAATAAAGAAAATTAGAATATCAAAGAGATATCTGCATTCCCATGTTTGTTGCAGCAGTGTTCACAATAGCCAAGATTTGGAAGCAGCATATGTGCTGATCAACAGATAAATAGATAAAGAAAATGTGGTACATATACAATGGAGTACTATTCAGCCACAAGAAAGAATAAATTCCTCTCATTTGCAACAACATGGACGGAACCAGAGGCCCTCAAGTGAAATAATACAGGCACAGAAAGAAAAATTTTATATGTTTTCACAGAACTGTCGGAGCTAAAATTAAAACAATTGAACTCACGCACATATAGAGTAAAAGGATGGTTACCAGGGGCTGCGGAAGGTAGTGGGGTGGAGAGGAAAGTGGGGCTGGTTAATGTGTACAAAAGTAGAGTCACATAGAATCAATAAGATCTAGTATTTGATAGCATAACAAGGTGATTATAGTAAAAAATTAATAGTTTATTATTGAATATAGTCAAAAGTCAAAAATTTATTGTACACTATAAAATAATGAAAAGTTTGTAATTGGATTGTTTGTAAATCAAAGAAGGAATAATAAATGCTTGAGGTGATGAATATCCATTTACCCTGATGTGATTACTACAAATTGTACATCTGTATCAAATATATCAAATACTCTATGAATATATACACCTACTATGTACTTACAAAAATTAAAAGTATCTGAAGTATCTGTTTTAATAAATTGAATTTTTAAAAAATACACCCCTCTTGGCAAACACGCACACACACACACACACACACACACACACACGCTCTCTCCCAAGAGAGGGAGAGACATGTTTACTCTTTTTTAAGAAGAAAAGGAGACTAGTCAATTATGCCATACAACAGTGTATTTTATATATTTTAACAAAGAGGGTAATGCTGTTAAAATAGCTATATATTTTTAAATTTAAAAATTTATTAATAACATTGTTGTTGGAAGAAACAAATATCTGTTCACCTAACTACATTCAATAAGATTGTTTTCTGAGTTTCTAAACTCTGCCAATATTTTTTTTCCCCCAGAAGTGTCTAGTTTGATGTGTTAGACCTTTGTGGTGGGTTGTGGGTGTGGGCTGGTCCAAAACTGAATAAATAAGAATGAGAGGGAGACAGAATAGAATGACAGAGGTTGGAAGAAAGGACACAAAACAAAACAAAATCTTGGAAGAAGAGAGACTGATGTGTTTATTTGCTATTAAATGACTATTTATTTTGGAAGAAAGTGAAGGGCAGAATAGTCTTTGACTGGTCCTTGTCCCTTTGTGTCCTTGTTTGCCTTCTTGCAATAACCAAGATTGGAATTACAGCGGAGAATGGTTCCCTGGCTTGGTAGTGGTTTGAAACAAGTATTATAGAAAAGCAAGAAGAATCTAAGGGGGTTATTTTAAGAAGGGAATTTGAGTCTCAGAGCACATGTTTAATTGGAGGCCTAACTTATATATGGTAACAAAATTATAAGTTTATATATACTTTGTTTATATATAAATGTAATATAAAATATGTGATATATACCAATATTAATAATATATACTATAATGGGTTAGGACATATACATATACATATGTGTGTATGTTACCTATACATTACCTATATATAGGTGTGTTTGTGTATACATACCTGTATATTATATGTGTGTTTGTGCTTTTTAAATTTATTATTGTTGGTATTTTAAGAGTTCTATAAAGCCCCTTAGATGATAATGGTGAAATAAATAATAATTTAAATGAAAATAAATTTGAAGGTTAATTTAATAACTACAGTTTCTTGAAAAATAAAACATTCATTAGATATAGAAGTGAATATGATCATTTGGATTCAGATTATTTTATGCAAATGCTCAAATCCAAATATCATATGTTGACTGATGACATTACATTTGGTCACAAAAACTTTTTTCAGGAAAGTTGGTTATGAATTGGGTAGGTGGTTTATTACATGATTGTATGATATATGTTCATTTCTCTAAGTGATAATCTTTAACCATTTGGACTATTTCTTTTCTCCTGTCTCTTACACTATCTATAAAATGGTATAGTTGGCCACTAACTGGGGGCATATTTTTTGGAACAATTGCATCAAAATGAATGAAAACTAAGGATTACCATATGCCGGTGCTTAAAATTATTATTTTTCCTTGTTCTTATTTTAGTAGAAAAGCTTTCCCAATTGATGGTCGGGTACTACAAAAGACTTAAGCAATTATTGGAATTTCCTTCAAGGAGTTAGATTCCTTGAGGGAGCATTGTTAAGAGGAAACATAAAATCTAACCTCTGACACTTGTCATTGTTAAGTATCCCATTATATTGTTGATACAAGCAAAGTTGTTAAACTGTTTTCCTGTCTAATTTTCAGTTTCTATTACAGTGGTCTGCTCACTCAAAATCCTCTTGTACTTTCACTGGAATTGTTTTCAGATGTTTTGTGCACTCCTATAAAGTTCCAGTGCTTTGCATTTTGTTATATGCTGCTAACTTACATAGTTTTAATCGAACAGAGAAAGTTTGTTTTACAGCATTGTTCAATATTATGCCTTTAAGACATTAAATTACGTTCTCAGAAAACTTAAAAGGCATTAGTATCATCTTGTAGCCAACATAGTCTAAATTTATTATCAAAAATTTTAAAAATGTCATTATTTAAGCAAATTTACATTGAAAATAGTGTTTATAAAAGAAAGTATCCATCACTTATTTATATTTTTTTGACATAGAAGAGGGATCACATTTTACCTTGTGCTTTATTTATGTTAGACATCTTTAAGAGGCCCAAGTATCTATACCATGACCTCTTTAGGAATACTAGACTCATTTTATTTATGAAATTTTACTGTATAACAACTCGTGAAAAATTCATTGCTTTAAAACAACTGTAATTTAGTTTATGCCATGACTTGGAAATTGGGGAGAGGTTCAGCTGGGCATTTGGCCAAATAAGGCCAGGACTGGCTGATCTCAGCTTGGTCACTCGTGAAGCTCCATTAAGCTCCTGTGCCAGTTGTAGGTTGGATCTGTGATCTTCTAGCAGGCTAGGCTCTCGTTCATATGGCTGTCTCAAAAGCCCATGTGTAACAGCAGGAGCACACAAAGTAGACGTCTAGATACAACAGCAATTCCACCACATTGTTACTGGCCTAAACTGAACACAAGGCCAATTCAGATCCCAGGGAAGGAAAAGGTGGCTCCAGGGATGAATTACAGTAATTATTTGCAGTACACCACAATCATCTTCCTGTATATCTGGTCTTTCATGTATGTGATAGAGGTTTAGATCAGAGAAAACCTTTAGAAGAAGGTATTAAAGAATTTCAGTACTTTATTATTTTTGAAGAAGTTTATAAAAACAGTGAAAATGTTAGTGAGAGTTTATTAAAAACATAGATGGCTGGGAGAGGTGGCTCATGCCTGTAATCCCGGCACTTTGGGAGGCCGACGAGGGCGAATCACCTGAGGTCAGGAGTTCGAGATTAGCCTGGCCAACACGGTGAAACCCTGTCTCTAATAAAAATACAAAAATTAGCCAGGTATTATGGTGCATGCCTGTAATCCCAGCTACTTGGGAGGCTGAGGCAGGAGAATTGCTTAAACCCAGGAGGCAGGGGTTGCAGTGAGCCAAGATCACACCACTGCACTCCAGGCTGAGCAACAGAGTGAGGCTCTGCCTCAGAAAAAAACAAAAAACAAACATAGAGTATTAAGGAAATTTAGTTTCCATATTTTTTTTCAAAAGTATTTTACTTTACGAGAGCCATTCCCAGGGTTACAGGGACCTCCGGGGCTCACAAAGGAAGAAGCACAGATTGTGTATCATCACAGCCCAGCATATTTTGTCAGCATTGGCAGGCTGACAAAATATGAACTGAACCCCAAACTGGGAGCAGACCATTGTTCCCAGATATCATATAAGGAGCTTTCTGTGGGGAGTAGAGAGGGATTACTGTTGACTGCTAGCTGCACATGCCTATGGATTATTCAACAGAACTGGCTTGGGCCCATACCAAGCAAACTGCTGAGCACTATTTCAGCTGTTTTGTATACCAGATATAATAATAATCTCCCTTGAAGCCACAATCTCATAGGGCCATGTTTCATCTCTGAGAAGGGTTATAATACTTTAGAGGATGAAAATGCATGACCCTGAATTTCTGTCTTATTACATAGTGATACAGTATGCCCATATTACATGATTATTTAACATTTAAATTGTATTTACATTTTCCTATGTGTTTAAAAGACTTAGCTATATGAGTTCTTTGTTTATTTCCTTCTCAGTGTTTAACAGGGTCATTTGTTAAATGTGCTAACTCCAATAAAGTTAAAGAATGTAAAAAAGGGTATACTAAGAAGCAGGCATGGCTAGCTAGGCAGAACGTAGTATCTGCTTCTGTTCCTTTGGAAGCCATCAATGCCAAAAGGAAGAAGGAACACAGAGGAGATAACAAGGTCATTTGATTTGTCATTTGGAGAAAATTGACTTTATTAGGTTGCTTAATGTAATCAAACATAACACAATTCTTTTCCTTCATTCAAGGACTTCAACAGACTCTTCAAGCGTATAAGTGCCTATAACAGTTTGGCAAACTGTAGAAGAAGGTCCATTATAAACTCTATTTTGGAGCTGATTTCTGACGAAATCTCTTGGAAAAGAAGTATAAAGAGTGGAATTTACAAAGTAATGAAATACAGCAATCCAATTAAAATTAACATCACTTTCCTTCATCAAGTAGGAAAATGAAACAGTCTAACAGTTAGCTTAACAGCATGAGACACCATCAAAAGCTAGATATAAGTGAGGAAGGCACTGCTTACTCTGTAAGCAAGGGTACTGACATAGTGATAATAAAAGTATTTTGCATTTAAATGATGTCTTACTTGCAAAATGTTTAAAAAATTATAACTATCATTCTTAGAATGGTTCCTAAATGAAGAAAAGTATAAGGAAATTATCTGGGTCTTAAAAGTAAACCTAGGCTAGGTTAATAGATCCAATATGTTTATCAATTTTAATTCTTTAGGGTTTGAAGTTAGTGCAAATCACCTATTAAATATTTGGAGAAATTTAAAAGTATCTGTAAATTCTTTGAGAACATGTGTTTTAACCTACTTTGGAAATAGATGAATGTATGACTTTTAACATGAATTTATGTTGTAAAATTCCAAAAGACTTACAAGAACTACTAAGATCTTATATTGGGGGAGTTTCCCTGAATCAATAATGAAAAATATTCTTTGATGACTTACAGAAAAGGAAACTCTCATACTTTTTGCTTATATTTCTAAGGAATATAATTTGATGTCACCATGAAAAAATTCTTTCTTGTTCTGTCACTAATAATTACGCACTGAAAAACTGGTCTTAAACATTCTCTGCAAAACATCATTCTACAACTTATTTCATTTTTCAAGGCTTGAATTTCCAATAAAAAATTTATGTTTCGTTTTTCCCAGGTAAATCACTGACCTTTTCCCTCAGTTTTCTGATTTTTAAAGTTCTGATGTCTGTTCTACTTCCTTTCACAGTTCCAAGACTAATAACTAGAAATATTCTTAGACATTTTGATATTGTACAAATATAAATCAATTTCAGTTACTTAATATTCTTTCAATTAAGAAACTGCACTAAAATTCCCTCACAACTCTCTTGCTGCATTGATTTCTCGAAGTATTTATTTATTCTGGAAGTACCAACCAGGAAATTCTCAGCTCTGCAGATTTTTATCCTGAAAGTCACCTTTGCAATCTTCTCATAAAACTAATGTAATAAAATTGTTTTCATATGCACCTTTTTATTGATAGAATACATAAACATTTCCATTGATATAGTGAAAAACATAAAGTCAAGTTTTTTATACAGGGACCATATAAATATAAAGCAGGTCAAAATTAATAAGGAGTGAAAAGGAAATGAATCACTGTACTAGGAGTAAGGACACCCACAGTTTCCACTCACTGTAATGACTTTCAGCAACACACATCACTTCTCTGAGGTTATTTCCTCTTTTCTAATATAGAAAGGTTACCCTTGATAATTTTAAGGTCTCCTCTAACGCTGTATTCTGTGAAGCTTTACATCGTTTTCTCACAGTGCTTCATATTTTGTTGACATATCAGCAGGGAACTTCACACTTCACTGGAAATCCATTAAAACAATTACCATGTCATTAGTGAAGACTTTTAATTATGAGCTTAGTAACCTAAAGAATTCACTGTGATAGGCAAGATTAGCTCTGTGAACATGTGCTACGTTGGAATGCATTGAGTGGAGAGATGTCTTCTCTTTGGAGAATTTGAAGCTGTCGTTCACAAAGCAGTCAGCATTGTTGATTAGGCATGACAGCGGAAAAGTCAGGAAACAGGGTAAAGAATGATAACCTTTCAGATAGTTTTATGATGAAAAATCCCAGAAACATGAATTAAAACATGTTTCATTTGATATGACTCAATGAGAGAATAGCTGGTAACCACAGAAGGAGGGACATTCCAAAGATAATGAGGAGGAGGAAAGCAGACCTGTAGATGTGAATGCATAGCTAAACAAGACCAGAGTTGTGAGTATAATTCTGCTGAAATGGCAGATATGACAAGAGCTCTGTTCATAACTTTCTGTATGCCTGCCATGCTTTCATATTTTATGTGCTTTCATTATAGCAAATATGGCCCTATAAATAGCCCAAGCCATTACTCAAGGAGTCTTCCACCTCTTCCTCCACCACCTCTTCCCCATCCTTTTCCACTCTTTCTCCATTTTTTCTTCTTTTCTTATAAAGTGGTATATCCTATAATGTTAATGTTCTAACTAAAAATTAAATATATATTCTGGAAAAATGACTGTATATATCATATAAATAGTTCATGGCTACGCTAAAACTTAGTGAGCTTTCCTTATCTTCTACTTTGCCTTATATATCTAGACACCTTTTAGTTTTTCCTTTTTAGGAACCCTCTCTGCCATCTACAACTTGAAAATTGCGATTACCCAGGATAGCATTCTCATGTTTTCTCATTCTTTTCACATTTTTTCTTACTGATTTAAATATACTATTTGATTTCAAGGGAATCTACAAGCCAGCTCAATTGGAGACAAATGTTGCTTTTGTGAGACAGAATGAAAGCCTCCTGCAATAATTTCAATTATATCCACAAGAGTTAAATTTTCTGTATCCTGGTTCCTATTTATACACTCTGGGAAATTTATCACTGTGTTTGTATTCCCTTAGCTTTGTTTTCTGTGTGGAATCAGAAATTCCTATATGATTGGTTCCAAGAAACATCTGGCACATAGTAAGTGCTGAATACATGTTAACAAAATCCCACTGTGTTGCAGAATATAAATACGTGTTGGGTTCAAGAACTTGGAGCGAAGGACTGGGAAAACACCAGGATCTGAAGTTACTGCACTTCTCCATCTCTCTTTATTTTTTCCTTATGCTCTATAATATCACCTCATTTTCATTATTCCTTTTAATTTGTCTGTTCTAGGACTCTGACTCCCCTCACTAGAATCAGTGTTTCCCCAAATCTAGTCAGATATGGCAGGAGATGCATATGGTACAAGTAAGGACATTAGCTCTTACTCAGAACTTCAGAAGACTGTGTTTAGTGGGACTCCTACAAAAGGGGAAGGTAGAAGTTAAGCCTCATAAGTATACTGAGTGATTTCCATGAGGTATATTCCAAAGTCTTTTGATCTTTTCTCAACTTTTCCCTTCTACATATATCTCCTGGTTTGGCCCTCCCCATTAATATCAAAGTAATACTGACAAAAGACAAATTAATCATACTTATTATTCCACTTAAAACCTTTCAATTATTCCAGTCTCTTATTTAGAAATAGGCAACAAGCAATCAAGGTTTTTAAATGTCTTTAGAATTAAAGTCCAGAATAACTGGAGTAACTTCCCTGTGTCATTTTCTGTCACTTTCCCATTACTGTACTCTATAAAACACAAGTATTTGTAGATTTTTAAGTGGAGTCATCTCTGACCTTTTTCACATCTTTTGTTTCCATGAGAGCTGATTGTTAAGAAGACTCTGGCATCTCCTGCCCATTCTCTCTTGCTTAAGCTCAAGCCATGTGATCTCTGCATGCAGCTCCCTTTTGCCTTTCACTAGGACTAAAAGCAGCTTGATGCCCTTATCAGAACTTCACTTAATGCTGGTGCATGCTTTTTGTATAGTCTGCAGAACTGAAAGCCAAATAAAACTCTTTTCTCTATATATAACCCAGCCTCATGCATTCCTTTATAACAATAAAAAAGAACTAAGACAAGCATCTTAGCTAAGAAAATTGATAATAGCATGATCTTACACTATAATACAACAGCAGTTTGATCACATTTTGATCATTTGGTATCACCAATATGGAGAAACTCAAATTCTGATATAAAATAGAATGTTACAAATACATCAATTGTAAAATTGTCATCATTAAAAACGGAAAAACAAAAGCAAAATTCCCAACACACAAACTCACTTTTATCACTAAATTTTAATATCTTCATAGAATAATAGGGGAATTTTAGTCATAACCTTTCAACAAGTCTCCAGGAAGTTTCAAACTTTTCCATATTTTCCTGTCTTCTTCTGAGCCCTCAAAACTGTTCCAACCTCTGCCCATTACCTAGTCACTTTCACATTTTCAAATATCTTTATAGCACTACCCCACATTACTAACACCAACTTTTGGTATTTGTCTGTTCTCACAGTGCTGTAAAGACTGCCCAAGATTGAGTAATTTATAAGCAAAAGGGGTTTAACTGACTCACAATTCTGCATGACTGGGAGGCCTCAGGAAACTTACAATCATGGCAGAAAGAGAAACAAACACCTTCTTCACAAGGTGACAGGAGTGAGAATGGTGTGAGGGGAACTGCCACACACTTTTAAAACCATCAGATCTCAAGAGAACTCACTACCATGAGAACAGTATGGGGAAAACCACTCCTATGATCCAATAACCTTCCACCAGATCTCGCCCTCCACATGTGGAGATTATAATTTGAGATGAGGTGGGTAGGGGAACAAAGCTAAACCATATCACCATTGAACATGCAAGGAAAAATATTCATTACAACTCAAAGTGTGTGAGTGTGTGTGTGTACATATAACAGTACCATGCCTCTGGTGCTGTCTTCACCATAGTGAGTAAATTCCCTCAAGAGCTGGTTATTTAAAAGTGTGTGGCAACTTCCCTCTGGTTTTCTCTTGCTCCTGCTCTCTCCATGTGATGTGCCTAATCCTTCATGGCTTTTCTTATCAGTAAACACTTCCCTGAGGCCTCCCCAGAAGCCAAGCAGATGCTAGCACTATAATTCTACAGCCTACAGGATTTTGAGCCAATTAAACCTCTTTTCTTTATAAATTACCCAGCCTTAGGTATTTCTCTATTGCAACACAAAGAAGAGCCTTACACTGATTTCATATGTAGCATTTTATAGTATGATTACATGTATGTGTGCCAGAAATTTAACTGTAAGTAATCTAAATTTCATCAATGAGAGATACTGATAGTAAAATGTTTTTGCAATTACATAGGCATCTGTATAATTTCAGAAAGCATTTTTAACTAGAATTTAATCTTGGATATGATCTACTTAACTTCTCTGTGACTCAGTTTTCTCATCTGATAAACAGAGTTTATTTTAACCATAGTATATGGATGGATGAAAATAAAATACAAGTAGAGTAACTGGCATATTGCTTAGCACACAGTAGATACCAAATAAATCCTTTTGCAATCTCAATTTGTTTTGAACCCCAATCAGTTTTTATTTTTTTATTTTTGGTATTTTAAAAGTATATTGTGTCATAACTTAATATACTTTTAAAAAGGTATGTTAATAAAGTTATTTATAAAAGTTGTGCTACAGAATTTTTCTTTTCCTCCAATGGATTTGGCTACACATAACGTACTACTCATTGTATATCACATGGCCAGCAGTGTCACATCAGTGTTACAATTATTTTAAACAAATATCATGGCAAATAAACATTGCAGTACATTGTGTGCTCTTTCACAATACTGGTTAGGCCATATGACTTGTGAGAGATGGTACTGTCACAAGAAAAAAAGTGAGATTTTGGACTCAGAGACATTTGAGTTCAAATCCCAGTCATACCAGTAACTAGTTTTGTGACTTGAGACAAGCCAGTTACGTCTCAGTGACAGTTTAAAACTTTGTAAAATGGGTTTAATAATAACGCTAGCATAATATAGGTAGAAACATACAAGAGATAGCTATTGGAGACAAAAGGCTTGGAAAAACTCTTTTGTTTTGAGTAGAAATAATAAACTTAACTTACATAATCAGCATCACCAATATTGTCAATGCCTTTTTTTTTTTTTTTACTATGACATATCAGTATACCTCAAACTCCTTTTATTTTCATTCCTTATTCATATGTATATGTGTGTGTGTGTGTGTGTGTGTGTGTGTGTGTGTGTATATTTTATTGCACTTTACATTCTTGGGTACATGTGCAGAATATGCAGGATTGTTGCATAGGTACATACATGGCAATGTGGTTTACCACCTCCATTCCCCCATCACCTATATCTGGCATTTCTCCCCATGTTATCCCTCCCCAACTCCCCACCCACCACTATCCCTCCCCTAGACCCCCCAACAGACCCCAGTGTGTGATGCTCCCCTCCCTGTGTTCATGTGTTCTCATTGTTCAACACCCACCTATAAGTGAGGACATGCAGTGTTTGATTTTCTGTTCTTGTGTCAGTTTGCTGAGAATGATGGTTTCCAGATTCATCCATGCCCCTACAAAAGACACAAACTCATCATTTTTTATGGCTACATAGTATTCCATGATGTATATGTGCCACATTTTTTTTTGTCCAGTCTATCATTGATGGGCATTTGGGTTGGTTCCAGGTCTTTGCTATTGTCAACAGTGCCGCTACGAACATAGGTGTGCATGTGTCTTTATAATAGAACAATTTATAATCCTTTGGCTACATACCCAGTAATGGGATTGCTGGGTCAAATGGAATTTCTATTTCTAGGTCCTGGAGAAATCGCCACACTTTGTTCCACAATCATTGAACTAATTTACACTCCCAACAATGTAAAAGTGTTCCTATTTCTCCACATCCTCTCCAGCATCCGTTGTCTCCAGATTTTTTGATGATCGCCATTCTAAATGGCATGAGATGGTATCTTAATGTGGTTTTGATTTGCATTTCTCTAATGACCAGTGATGATGAGCATTTTTTCATATGTTTGTTGGCGTCATATATATCTTCTTTTGAAAAGTGTCTGTTCATGTCCTTTGCCCATTTTTGAATGAGTTTGTTTGTTTTCTTGTGAATCTGTTTTATTTCTTTGTAGATTCTGGATATTAGCCCTTTGCCAGTGGGGCAGATTGCAAGAATCTTTCCCCATTTGGTTGGTTGTTGGTTCACTCTAATGATTGTTTCCTTTGCTGTACAGAAGCTCTGGAGTTTAATTAGATTCCATTTGCCTACTTTGGCTTTTGTTGCCATTGCTTTTGGTGCTTTATTCATGAAGTCCTTGCCTATGTCTATGTCCTGAATGGTTTTGCCTAGGTTTTCTTCTATGGCTTTTATGGTGTTAGATCTTATGTTTAAGTCTTTAATCCATCTGGAGTTAATTTTAGTGTAAGGTGTCAGGAAGGGGTTCAGTTTCTGCTTTCTGCACATGGCTAGTCAGTTTTCCCATCACCATTTATTAAACCAGGAATCCTTTCACCATTGCTTGTCTTTGTCAGGTTTGTCAAAGAGATGGTTGTAGATGTGCGGTGTTGCCTCTGAGGCCTCTGTTCTGTTCCATTGGTCTATATCTCTGTTTTGGTACCAATACCATGCTGTTTTGATTACTATAGCCTTGTAGTATAGTTCAAAGTCATGTAGTGTGATGCCTCCAGCTTTGTCCTTTTTGCTTAGAATTGACTTGTCTGTGTGGGCTCTCTTTTGGTTCCATATGATGTTTAAGACGGTTTTCTCCAGTTCTGTGAAGAGGGTCGTAGGTAGCTTGATGGGGATAACGTTGAATCTATACATTACTTTGGGTAGTATGGCCATTTTTCACAATAATGATTCTTCCTAACCGTAAGCATGGAATGTTTTTCCATCTGTTTGTGTCCTTTCTTATTTCCTTGAGCAGTGGTTTGTAGTTCTCCTTGGAGAGGTCCTTTACATCCTTTGTTAGTTGTATTCGTAGGTATTTTATTCTCTTTGTAGCAATTGTGAATGGCAGTTCATTCTTGATTTGTCTCTCTTTAAGTCTGTTAATGGTGTATAGGAATGCTTGTGATTTCTGCACATCAATTTTGTATCCTTAGACTTTGCTGAAGTTGCTTATGAGTTTAAAGAGACTTTTGGGTGAGATGATAGGTTCACAGCTAAATTCTACCAGACATACAAAGAGGAGCTGGTGCCACTCCTTCTGAAAGTATTCCAAAGAATCCATAAAGAGGGAATCCTTCTCAAATCATTTTATGAGACTAACATCAATCCTGATACCAAAACCCAGCAGAGACTCAACAAGGAAAGAAAACTTCAGGCCAATATCTATGACGAACATAGATACAAAAATCTTCAATAATATACTGGCAAACCGATTGCAACAGCACATCAAAAAGCTTATTTATCACAATCAAGTAGGCTTCATCCCGAGGATGCAAGGCTGGTTCAACATACGCAAGTTCATTCCTTATTCTAACATATCATAGCTTCTTTAAATTAGAACTTCAGAGAATATTTGAGGCCATATGTGAAGACTATAAGTTAATGATACTCGTCTTTTTTCTTCAGAGAATTTATCAAAGAAAAGAAACTTTCATAGAATTATACCCTCTTAATTCTGTAAGTGTGAATGATAACTTTTTAATTAGAAATTTTAGGTCCATCAAAATGTCTGGATTTTTTCAATAAATATAATGACTCTAGGCTACTAAATTGCCAAAATATTAATCTAGAGGTAAACCCCAACCTTAACTAATATGTTTTGTCCTAATATAATACTCATATTCAGGATCTATGATTCAGCAGGTTTTCTAACATTGTGATCCATAACTTATAGTTAAAAATAGCAATAATTAATATAAAATGATTGAGGCCATAATTTAGGAGACTTGGATTTACATCTGAATTCTGCCAGTAGTTAGCTATAACCTATAGTGTTATTATTGCTCTAAATGTTGTTAAATTTATATATTGTGTCAGACACATTAGGAATATCTCTGTTTTGCTGAATATCCTCAAGTTTTTATAAGTATGGTAATTTTGTAAAATACATAAGCATTCACAGTATAGTGTATTATAGTGAAGGAAAAATTAAATAAAAGCCATGTAAAATCATAAAATATCATGTAATGTAAATTGTATATGATGAATTTCATACTATCTGCATTCACATAAGATTATATGGTGAAACTGACCATTTTAATTCAGGCATTGACTATGTGGTTCATCCTTTGATCTACAATTGCATTTTTTATTCTAGTAGAATTTAATATACTTATTTATTTGAATTATATAGGCTCTTTATGTGGCAAGTATTATTGAGTTATCAGCTGGAGTAGCATATGTGCTGAATGTTTGTTGTGTTTGCATGTAAGCATTTTTCAATATTTGTTTGACTTTAAGTCACACTTCCACATCCAGGTGAGTGCTATTCTGCTTATTCTCAACATTATTCGATGCACGGTGAGAGAAAGTATATGCTGCTTCTTAAACATGTTTGAGTACCTGTCAGCGATCACAGATCATATCTTGATATCCTAAATGTTATATCATAATTTAAGTTATTGGCTAGCATTCTAGAAAATATTGTGAAATCAGTTAATTTTCTTGTATAGTAGCAATTTCAAAATTTGTACATACACACAGACTTACAGTATACTTATAGCAAAAATGTGAATAACTGTGGAAAAAATGCTTAAAGATTAACTATAAGATTTTCCTTTGAAACTTTAAAAACTGAAGATAGCACAGATTTTTGTTGCTATACATACAAGCTTTTTTTTGTATTTATATCATTTAAAAATTTATGCAGTTCACTGGTTCTTTCTCTCTAAAATTATAAGCTAATATGATCAAAACGAAATCTATTTTTAAGACACATTGGCTCACTAAACAAAATGAACTAAATATAAGGAATTTGTTGCCTGAATGAACATTTCTAAAATTTCATAGATAAATTAAACATATTCCTTGGCTTTTGGAATATTTAATAATTCCCAGTACTGAGAGAACATTAACTTAGTTGACCCTCAGATTTAAAGTGTTCATATAAATTTGTGGATGTATAAATGTTGAGCATTATGGTTTTTTTACACATTGAGAGACCAATGCAAAAATATGTTAACACATGTACTATTCTTTGGTATTTACTTCACTATGAAGTAATCAACTCCGTATTTTTTTATGACCATGTGGACTTGACGTTCCTCTCTTTCTCTGACACACACACACACACACACACACACACACACACACACTATACACCTAAGTTCTCTGTTTTTATTTGTTCTCATCTTCTATGTTCTTTGTTTTCCCCTGACCCACCCATGTGTTGACCTCTACATATGCAGAAGGATATCAGAAACATCTTAGTTCGAAAATTCATCCTGTTTATTCAATGGCAGTGAGAAACCACTCTATTAAGGGTTGTAAATTATTATTCTTTCTACCTTCCTGTATTTACACAAAAGCTCATCAGAATTTTACATGGATAATTAGAAAGTTTTAAAAATACTGAAAAAGAAAGTAATATGAAGGAAAATAGAAATGAATAAAGGAAAAGAGAATGGAAAGGGAAAAGGGGGAAGGAAGAGAGATTTTAGGTAAACATTCATATAAGTATCATCGCACTAAAATTTTGTTCCTCTCTACTATTAATTACATACGAGAAAATGACTATGAAAATAGTTAGCAATTCACTATCCCCAGCTTATTATATTGTGTCTCCTATGATCAGGCCCTTCTCAGGCAGTACATTGAGTTTCTAGGGTCATAGAGATAATTTCAGCAGTCCACTGCCCTCAAGAAACTCACTAATATATAATGAGTTTCATGTGGACCTGTAATAGCAAGGTGAAGTACGTCAGAAATACTAGAAGAATAAAATAAACTGAGATTTTTATTTAACCCAGAATGTTATAAGATTTATGTTTGTGGGAAGAAATATCAAAGTTGAAATTCAAAGAATGGTAGGATTTGTACCAACAGGAAGGGCAAACTGAACAGCTTAAACAAAACAATAGAAGTTAAATAAGCTTAGGGCATGTAACATTAAAGGTGAAGTAAAATCAACACACACAAACAAAGATTGCTGGGAGGAGAGTGACAAGGGATAAATCCAGAGTAGATTATATAAAGATTTTGCTAATATTGGCTCTCTTGCCATGTATCTTGTTTGATGATGTCTTTTATATTGCAGGAGTTCGGTAAGTATTTTTAGTTTAGTTGTTTGAAGTACATTTATCTAGTTTAGAGATTATACTCTATATTTTTATACTTCTAGAGCTTTTATTATACAAATAATGTGGGTTATATGTTTTGTGTTCTTAGGCTTTTTCCTACATCCAACCTTTGCAATGATTGCTGGTTTTCTTGGCTTTGCATGTATCACTCCACATTCCCAGAACTTGTTTGCATATCTTTCATGACTTGCACACAATTTTGAGCTGCTTACTGATAGTAGGTATCATGAAAACTACCCTGCATGCCATAATTATTGGGTTTTCTATATGTTGCTCTGCTCATTTATATAGTTCATTGTATCCAGCATGTTTGCAATACTTAATTTTTAGCTCATAATTAGAAGCTGAAAATATCTGGAAATTAAATTAGTACTTATGGAGCACTTACTATGGTATAAGTGTTTTAGTATATGCTTTATGTTTGTTATCTCAATTATCCTATCAAATACTAATTCCAAAAAAAATAGCCAGGTAAGTAAGTCCTTTGCACAAAAATCAAACAGCTGTGAGTGTTTGGTTATGTTTGGACCAAAACAAATTTTGTCAGAATCAAGGCAAATTTTTCCTATGCCTTCCTGACTTTGTAATAAAAAGAATCTAATATTAGAATTCAAAATACACAGAGAATGTTAAGTTAAAGAGTATTCAAGAGATGCTCTACTAAATCTCCCAGGATTGGTCATTTTAGAAGAGGATGTGTTTACTTAGAGTAATCACTAAAACCTAGCAACAACTAAGAGACATAATAGAACAAATGCCAAAAAAGCGATGAGTGACGGTCCAATAAAGATGAAGCTGTTTAGGAACCAATGATTTTTTAACACATTTGAGCTGGTAGTATAATTTCTGCATTATGGAAGATGTTTCACTAGGGTTAGAATGATGCAAGAATATTCAGTAAAACAGGGTACAGATGTATTTCATATATGCAATATGTTAAAGTACAACAACTTTCAGTTGAAAATAATTATGTAGTATATTAAACCCAAATTTGATTCTATATTGTGGGTGTGGTTAAAAGAAATATAAACGAGTAAGATTGCCAAGTTCAGAAAAGAGGAAAAATCCTTGATAATGATATAACAAATATATGTATTTTAAAAGAGCTGACAAATGTACAAGAAAAATATGAGTTGTATATAATACTACTATGCATGAAATGTGGAAAATTAATCTTATTCTTGTAATTACTTTTGTGTATTGGTATTTACATTCATCAATAATTGACTCAGTTATAAAAATATTTCAGTGGCATTTATTATAGAACCCTGAATACTTTGAAATTCTATTTTAAGAATGAAAAAGATAAATTATGATTATTAGTTTGCTTTCATTGCCCACTCCAATTCCAACTTGCTGAGAATTAAGAAAAAAAATTTATTTTGAAACTAGGAATGGAAATGTGTGTGTGTATTTGTGTGTGAAAAAGAGAATACATAAATAAAGTTCATTCTAAAATCATAGTGTATATTTTAATAAAACCACATTATCCTAATTCTTGGAAATATTACTGAAATCTGACTTTTCGCTGGAAACATTATTTGCCTCATAAACACAGATTTCCCTTAGTTTTAATTACGTTTTCCTTCCATTTTCTGATTCTCTTTAAGTAGTTAGTCTTAATGATATGCCCATAATCTAGACAAACAGAAATTCTGACCTCGATTTGAATAAGCACACTTTGTTTCAGTTGAGTGAATTTTGTATTGCTACAGTCAAATTTCAGATCATTTCTCATTTTACTTAGAGTCAACCCAAATTTGTAATACACAAGCTTGTCATTCACTAAGGAATTTCATTTTGCCATCCCCTACAATAACAAATGATTTCTATGAACTTCTTTAAAGCTTTGTTTCTGTCCCAGAGTTTTTATGTTTATTGGCAGTGTTCCTTCATCTCTCATGCTGCCCTTCTGGTCAACTGAAAAATTCAAATCATGTGAAGTTACCAATAAGTTCTCAGTACTAAGTACTCTGCCTTGATCATTACATATTCCATACATGTAACAAAATATGACATGGTTCCATATATATGTGCAAATATGTATCAATAAAAAAAGGGAAAGAGATTAGTGCCAAAAACAATAAAATACATAGGTTTCACAAAGAAAGATATTCTTACTCATTCAGATACATGCAAACTTTTGCCACTACATTTCAATTGAGAATTTGTACTTAGTTGGAAAACCAGAAACCTTCTTTTATAATTCCCTCATTCACCACACATTGCTGGCATTTTTTTTTTCATGAGCTGTTAGTATGCTATACAGATTAGTGGTTTTCACATTTGGGAACAGATGAAATAAATCTGGATATCCATGCAATGTACTAAGACTCTGGATTCAAAAAAGCTCCCCAAGTGATTCTTACTCACAACCAGATTTAAGCACCATTGGCATAAATTTGTTCCTTCTATTCCTCCATGCACAAGAACCACTCTGTCTTTATTATCTGAAAGTATAACTTCAGTTTCACAATGAATACAGCATAAAGTATGCGGAGAACGAGCAGAGGTCTCTATATGGCAGGCCTAATGAGGAATAAGCTTTTACTATTTCTACTCCCATCATTCTCCTTGACATTCACAAAAGTGAGTTGAGACAGAGTAAGGGGATTGTGAAAGAAAAATATTCTTTAAAGCATAAATTCTCAGCCAGCAAACACAGCCTTATCCAAAAGAAAAAGGTCTACATAACCAGTAATAAAAAAGTAGTGACATTATTAACCTTTTGATAGGATATAGTGAAAAGGCTGCAACATAACTTTGTGATATCCTTACCAAAAAAATGAATAACTTCATCTAAATCGTGAAAATATCAGATGAACACAAATTCAGGGGCATTCAACTAAATATTTGACCACTCTTCTTCAAAAATATCAAGATCATTAAAAACAAGAGAAGACTAACAAACTGTTACAGATAGAAAGAGACTAAGGAGAAATAACTACTAAATGCAATGCACAACTCTGCGTAAGATCATGGAACAGAGATAGCGTCATTAGTGGAAACACTGGTGACACTTTCCTAAGGTCTGTAGTTTAGTTAAATGTATTGAACCAATGTTAATTTTCTGGTCTTGATCATTTTACTGTGTTCATATAAGATGCTAATCGTAGGGGAATCTGGAAAGAGGAATATACAATAATTTTCTGTATGCCTTTCACAACTTTTCCTTTAATCTGAAACTCGTAAAATATAAAAAGTTTAAAACGCAAACCTCCACAGGTAAGTAAAGTAAGTAAAGTTTAAAACACAAACCACTATAGGTAGGTTAATTATCTTCTGACTGTAAAATTAATAAAGCAATGTACTTTATCAGGAGCAAAGTAGACATTAAAAGGAAAATTTACATGCCTGGCATACTGAAAAACATAAAATCTTCATTTACTTTTCAGATGATAAAATAGATCAATAGAAAGAAAATACTTAGCATAGTGCCTGGAATCAAAATAAGCATTTCATAAGTAGTAGTAATTTCCTAATTGTCAAAGAAAGAACAAAAGTAAAAATAATCCACTTAAAAAAACTCTACTACCTTCCTGAAAACTGTTTTCATCAAGATTCAAAAGAAAAATTACATACTAGTCACTGTGTAATACAAAGTACACATATTTTATTTGTTTTCCTTTTAGTAATGATAAATATGTTGATCGAGCAATTACTATACATCAGAAAATGTTCTGAAGTCTAGGAATACTGACGATGTACAAAACAAACCTAGTCTCTACTTTCATTAGGATTACATGTTGTATGAACTGGTTTTAGAAAAACAGCTTGTATGTTTTCACGAAAAGCAATCATAGCTCTAACAAACTAAGAAGAAGTGGTCTTCCTTCATAAAAGGACATGAAATGGGCATGATTAAAACACATGGATTCAGATTAACTTGGTTGAAATTTCAGCTCTTTCTCTTAATCTTAGCTAAGTTTTCAAAATTGAATTAAGTACTTTTTCTTATATTTAAAATGGGAAGAATATTGCCTAGATTGCCAGAATACGATGAGAATTAACTCAAATAACACATGTAAAAAATTTATTACATTGCCTGTAATATATTGGGTTCCTAGTAAATGATAGTTACAAAACACACCAAAATGTATACATATGTAAAGAAGAAACTAAAAGGACTTATCATCACAGAAGTATAAAATATAACAATATGTGATATCATAAATACCAGTCAGATAATACATATATGATACTTAGCGTGGTACCTATAACATAAAAGCAATAAGTAAATGGAATGTAAAACATTTTCAGACAAAAGTTAAATAAAAACACATTAGATATAAACAAAATAAGCTGCATGCATATCAATATAAAGTAATAAAATAATCAGACATATGAATACTTCAAGTACTTTAAAAGTAAACATTTAAATAATTGGTTTAAAAAATTCAAATTGATTATAAGATTTAATTATTGTGTACAGTTCGTGTTTGTACTCAAAACCATGAAAAAGAATGAATACATTCATTATAAGAATAGATGCCAGATATATAAATACGTTTAAAATACAGCCTATTTTGTGGAAAGCAGCTATATCAAACTAAATGGAAGCAATAATAAAAGTTATAATAGAAGAAAACTTACAATAAAAATTAATAATATTCCTAAATATGTAGTTTAAAGGGATTCAATAGAAAACTTACAGACAAGCCATACCTACATGCATCAATGCAAATAAGAAGAAAAACAATTTTTAGTGGCAGTATACAGGGAACAGAGGGGAGGAGAGGAAAAGATGTCTGCAAAAGCAGCAAAATCCAGATGGACCCAGATTTCTCTTAGTTAAATTATCTGACACAAATGGAGAAACTTCTGTGAGTTTTGAAGGATTATTGAATAATTTTCTACCAAGAGATTAATGAAAATAATGACAACAACAACAGCTGTGTTACTTTTCTGGAAAACGATGATAATAATATATTAGGAAAATAATCATTGTAATCTCCAGTTGATCATTTGTCTTCTTTATGAGGGATATATAATTAAATCTTCAAAACAATCCAGTGAGTTGGATGAACATTAGTTTTATCATTTGTAAATTAAAAAAACTGATTTTCAGACAGGTCAATTGTCTGTTATTACACTAATATTATGATTCAATACCAGCATTATTGTAATAAAAATGAAGTCTCTCTTCTGATGAAAAGTAGTAGAAAATATTGTGCAATATAAACGGGTTCATGAGATGTTTTGTCTATTTACCCTCTACAAATGATTATTTGAAACATACCATTCTGCAAAGATATGAATAACAATCGAAAAACTCATGCATGAACAAGTTTTAGAAAAAAAATAAAGACACATTTTAAAGAAATAGCCATCCTACAGGGGGGTGAAAAATGCATGGGTCATATCAATCGGGTGTAAAAGTCTGATCTGCTCTGCAAAGTTGGACAAGTTACTTAAAATCTGATTCCAGTAATATGAGCCTATTAATAATCCCTACACCACATACTGTAATAAATAAAGGAAAATAAATTGTGTAAAACTCTTAGAACAAGGCCAGGTATGTTGTAAACCTAAATAAATCCAAGCTTTTATTATTGTTACGAAGTCTTGAAAATGGTTAGACAAAGAGAAAGGTCACACATGTTCTGTAAACATTAATACAAGATTGTCAACTGAAATTATTAAAATAATTTCAATAATTAATGAATGCCAACTGAAACTATGAAAAGAGTTATAACTTAAAATCATCACCAGTCAGGTTTGGAAAAACCCTCTTAAACAATTTTTTAATAAATAAAAGATTATAATGTTTCTTAAATTATTTTCTTCATATAGTCTTTTAGTAACTTAAGTAATTACAATTATTTTTATACTGATGGTTTAAAGTGTGTCATAAGAAAAATAAAATATTCAAGTCAATGAACTTAATTGTTCATAAAGGGGATTTTTCTCTCACTCTGCAGTGCTAGTTGCAATATACATTCATAAATGAAAAGAAAGTAACATACATTAAGAAAAAATAATAACAAAACAAAACAATTTTATTGTCTTGAGGTGTCTTGAGTAATGGTCACAATGTCTGTCTTTGAAGAACTCCAGATGTGTTGCTGCTCAGATCCCTTGAGAGAAAACCTTAACTGTGAGTGTATCTAAAAATAGAGGATCACAATTTTAAGATTTTATGTTCAAATAAAAGCTATGTGTAAGATTGGTCAGTTATGTGTACTACATCTTAATGAAAAGGCAGTCAAATACACAGAAACATACACTCTCCAGAGTTTTAGAAAAACTGGATATACCTCAAATTAACAGAAAGTAATAATGTATACATATCATATCTTGAACTTAGAAAAAGCAGATAAATATGTATTATTTTTTTAAAAAGAGCAAAATGTTATATATAAGCATCAGAGTGATAATCAGAAATATTAAATAAATACATACCAAATTTAAAGAATACATAAAAAATGTAAAAGGAGAATAGAAATACAAATTGCAAATAACCATTTTAAATAATATCCTAATTAATAATTAAGATAAGAAAAATAAAACAAGATACCAACTTTTCACGGTTCAAAAAAAAATATTTTAATGTAATTTTCAGCTCCAGAAAAGGTATGATGAGGGATCGTATGACATAATTCAAATGTTACAAATTCAATATCAAGTCTAACCAAAAATATCATCCTAAATTGGAAATGTGTTTATCTATCTGCATCTGGGTTTTTCAACATAAGAACTTGAGGGAAAACATAGAAGTAAATTCTGCTGACGGAAACACAGTCAGTAAAATATGACATACTCTTATGGAAGACTACTGTATAACCACTGGAAATTACATTTTTAAGAATAGCGTTGTGCTGGGGGACACACTTGTGTTAGCAAGTTAAATGCACAATCTGAAATGTAATGATTTCTCAAGATAGAGATATGAACTGTAATGTTTACTCTCTCCTCGCTGTATTCTTTTCTGTATTCTTTAGGTCTTTCAGGCTTCAATTCAGGTTCTCATATTACACTTAGTTATGTCTCTTTAGTCTCCATTAGCCATTTTGTCTCCATGACCTTGACACTCTTAGAGAGTACTGGCCAGTTATTTTATATAATTTCCTCCATTTGGTCTTGTGTGATGTTTCCTCAAGATTAAATTCACGTTTTCAGCAAGAACCTCACAAGAATGTATTCCTCCGCGTATGGCATGAAGAGTCATATGTTACAGCTCCACAAGAAGCTTGACAGGCACCACCTTACCAAGTCATCTTAACATTTTAGAAGAAAATTTAGAGGCAGCTAAGTGGAGCTAGTGTCTTAATTATATTTTCTGAAATTATAATTGTTTAAGCAGTTTTATCCCCCAGATTCCATTGAAATTTTTTTGCATATGTGACTTGCAGTTTAATTTGCCCTTATGTACACCCAGCATTAGTCTAACTTCATGGTTATGTTTCTAGAATCAAAATTCAGGAGTCACATAACCATATTTTATACTTAATGACTCTTTTAACTTTCCAGTATACCTATTATTTTGTAAGTTTCCGAAGACAGACGTAGATATCCCCTAGCTTTTGAATTCTCCAAAAATTACCTGTGAGTGGTCGATAATGATTAAATGGTAATGACTGCTGAATGACTACCTGACTAGCCAGTTAAAAGTGGAAATATCACCTTTAGGATCCAGTGAGGATTTCTCATTATTCCAAACAGCCTACAAAAATATCTCTGTAGGCTTCCAAGACAAGAAATAAAGACGGTATAAGCCAGCAATTGATTTTTTTCCTTACATAATTTAGAAAACAAATAGACTTGATGTTTCATTCTACTTTTACGCTGCCACTTCACACCTTTTCATGACTGTTATTTTCTAAAATACATTTTGTAAAAAAAGTTTTTAAACAGTTATCAACAAAATAAGAAATCGAAATAAAAACAGCCAAGTCAAATCAGCACGATACAGTATTTTTGTTTCCTTATATTATCACACTTATTTTAGTTTAACATCTGTTCAATGACATCTCAGGCTATATTTTGGGATGTGTGACAATTTTTTTTTCACAAATTCTTTACTCACAACTCAGAATGTTCCCATTAATTGTGATTTGTAAAGGAAGCATTTAACTCAGGGCAGATGCTGAGCAGCCTGGGTATGGAACTATGGCAGGTACGAAATGACACATGGAATTTGCAAGTGGGCATGGATGGCCAGATGGTATTGGCATCTGAGAGATTTATTACACTGAATTGGCAGTAAAACATGTGTGATCACTAATTTAACATACAAAACTGGTTCAGAAAATGTTTATGTTAAACAAAGCTCCTCTCTAAATATCAGGTGCAACATATTTTATTATGTTTCATTTCTCTTTTGAGAGATCCAAATACTGAAAATTGAATCCTTTCTTTTCAGCAAGAGTTCCATTCGTTTAGGGCAAGTCACGTCTATACAAGCAAATTTGAGTAAATAGATGCACAGTTCTCCATATATTGTAGGCAAGTGAAATGAAAGAGTAGGGATATGATTTTCCTTGGTTTATCTTATTTATTACCTTGGTCCTATACTTAACTGTGGTTGGCTAGACCCTCTGTTTTTGACATGTAACTCTTGGCTAAGATGTTGAAAATTCCATATAGAGAAATATAAATTTGGTTTTAGATTATCAGAAGATTTTTCATACCATTTATTAAATTGTTATTTAGAAAATCAAAGCATATGACAATGTTCAAATATAATTGAATTGCAAGATTTTTTCTGGAATGCCTTTTTTTCTCTCTGACTCCTAATTAGCTACCACTCTTGCACTGTTTCACCTTAAGTGCTATCACATACATGAAGAGTTTCTAATTTTCTCTTATCATTGGATGCTCACTTATTAGACAGAGTTCTCTGGCATTCAATTAATACTTGTTACAGAGCTCCTCTCAAACTACCAACGGGAAATATTGGGGCTTATTTGATAGCCTTTCGTGTTAAATGTAACTGGTTTCTAAGGTGGCCAACTGTGAGCAAGATATCTTACCATTCAATTTCTTATTTTGTTAAGCAGAGATAATAATACTAATTCTACAGAAGGTTTAATTTCAATAATTTCATTAGATAATACACACAAAAAAGTCTAGCAAAATGTGTAGAATATAATAACCAGTATTTCTTATAGATATTGATATATATTAACATGCTGCCAGATTCTGAACATTTTTGATGGCAAACAGAAAATTCATCTCTGTACTACAGAACACGCTACATGCTACTTGGAACATACCATATGCACACATATATCTGTGAGTGTGTGTATGTGTGTGTTTTGATTGAATAGAAGTCAAAAAAAATGAACAGAAAATAAGCAATTACAAGTACCATATAATAGAGACCCAAGATTTCTGTTCTGAGGCTTCTTTTCAAACCATCATGTATCAAATATCAGAATTTAAGGGCAGTATCATGGCCAAATGATGTATTATCCAATATAAGTACAGTACATTAATCTGTGAAGTTAGCTATAAAGACTAGAACTGTCTTTATTTGGTAAAGCAAACATACTAAGATCTAGATCAAGAATCAAGCAGCCATTTACAGGAAAATGAGTAGATGCAATTATCTACATAAGTTATAATGGGACCATTTAAAAAATAGACTTCTATTTCATTAAATTTTTGTAATGTCAAATAAGATTGTAGAGATTCAATAGCATCTAATGAATTCTTTTGTGATCCTATGAATGTATACCACACTATCGATGAATACTATAATTGCATAATGTTTTCTCTCAGTGTAGATTCCTTGCATGTCTCCAGGAGATGCCACTCAGTTTATACTAGTCAGTAACTATTATCGTTATGAGCGCCTAAACCACTAACAAACTGGTTTATAGTATTTGACTTCTAGTGACACGATTAGATGAGGTTGAGGACTTCATCTTAATGTATTAATTTCTTAATAATTTCCCTGAATTGCCAAAATATTCCAGATACAATAAGTCTGGAAATACAGGCAAAAAGCAAAAAAGAGACTGTTGCTTCTTTCCATGTATAATTGTACTCTGCTGAGGAGATGCTTATGTAAAATAACTATTGCAGTACAATAATGTATTTTCTGAAATCCAGGAATAAACAAAGCATAAGAGAGCAGTGCCCGAGGTAAAGCTAATACCGGCCTAGGAAAGTCTATGGCAGCATGTGAACTAACATTTGAGAGAGAGCCAACCAGATGAACACTCACAGGAAGAACCCTCAGGCAAAAGTAACTACACATTCGAAGGCTTGAGAAATAAGAAAGCATAGTGTGATGGTTAATAGTGAGTGTCAACCTGATTGGATTAAAGGATGCAAAGCATTGTTCCTAGGTGTGTCTGTGAGGGTGTTGCCACAGGAGATTAACATTTCAGTCAGTGAACTGGGAGAGTCAGATCCACCCTCAATCTGGATGGGCATCATCTAATCAGCTGCCAGCATGGCTATAATAAAGTAGACAGATGAAGGTGGGAGAAGATGACTTACCAAATCTTCTGACCTTCATCTTTCTCCCCTTCAGGATGTTTCCTGCCCTCGAACATATGACTCCAAGTTCTTCAGCATTTGGACTCCTGGACTTATACCAGTGGTTTGCCAGGGGCTCTGGGGCCTTTAGCCACAGATTGAAGGCTGTACTGTCAGCTTCCCTACTTTTGAGGTTCTGGGATTCAGACGGGCTTCCTTGCTCCTCAACTTGCTGATGGCCTATTGTGGGACTTCATCTTGTGATCATGTGAGTCAATTCTTGTAATAAACTCTCCTTTATATGTATATCTATCCTATTAGTTCTGTCCCTCTAGAGAATCCTGACTAATATCCATAGCTTGTTCAAAGACATACAATTATTATTGATGTATATGGAGTGACGGAGCAAGCAGAGATGAGTCTGGAGGAGTATTCACAAAGCAGATGAAGAATAATATTGTATCTCATGCATAAAACTTTAAAATGTATTCTTAAGGCTTGGGGAGCAAATGAAGACTACTGATCAAGGCAGTGAAAAAGAAATATATAGGTCAGGAAGATGACTACGGTGGTATACTGTAGCCTATAAAGGAGGTGGTGGGACAAAACAAAGGACATTATTACTGGTCTCCAAAGAAGATAATAAATTATTTGGACTAAGCTAACGTCGAAGATGATGAGGAAGAGAGGGAAGTTATTTTTGCATGTGTGATATTCTAAATCTATAATTGCAGGAATTGAATATTAATTCAAATTCAGTGGAAAGAAGGTTGGGAAAATAAGGTAAGACTTCATTGTTTAATAAATTTTGACAAACTTACCACAAGGACGATGAATTCACAGACTTTGAGTAGTGGGAAGCTGTTTATATAAAGCTAAATAAAGGAAGGTGAGTGAATTTGGGTATAAAATAACACTAAGCTCAATGTTGGATCTATTATACTAAATGGGCTCTTAAAATATCCAGAGACTGCTGGTGGGTATTTGAATATATAGATCTGAAGATAAGTTTGATGTGTCCATGTAGGCATGAGTTGAGACATTGATCACCACACGCAGGGTCAGTCCTGCAAACCCTGACTCCAAGATGGATGAATAAATACACTCAAACACAGAGTGTAGTGAAGGAGTGGGCTTGGGAGGTCATCAGTTGCTCTCCGAGGGCAGTTGCAGCTACCCGACCCCTTACTAGCTGTTCCTTCTCACGTTATTCAGTATAGATTTAATAACAGAGGTTCTAAGTCAACACACTTGTTGATAATCAACACGGTTAAAAGAGTGGTTATACAAATAAGTTCCACAGCCTAGAGCAAACACCATTAATGAGTAATTTCCCTGGTCGACCTCCCTGCAAAATGGCCATCTGGCACAATGTATACAGGAATAAACAAGCTAGTTAGAGTAAGACAAAGGAATGTGGGGTAAACAGACTTAACTAAGGAAGCTTCTATTATCCCTGATCTTTACCTTATGACATAATGCTCTAAGGTAAGAACTGGCTGCCTTCAGTCTGTTCCATTATTACAAGTTATGAAAGCCTTCCAAAAGATTTGAGACTATATTTTATAACTTTCCCTAATATTTCCCTTGATATTTTGCCAACCACCTGAGTGAATCTCAACGAGTGTCATTTTTAAAAAAGCAATATTAAAATTGTTAGGGCCTGAGTAAAATAAGCCATGAATAACATTAAAGTGAGAAAAAACAAGGGCTAAGGACAAAAAGCTTTGGAAAGATTCACTTTTATGAAATGTCCAAGAAAAACCTAGCAAAATGAATAGCAAAAACTGAGAGGTAGAAAGAGAAATAGATAATAGTATCCCAGAAATTAAGAACAGAAGTTGTTTAAGAAAGGTATTAAATATGGAAGAAAGACACAAATTAAGATAAAGACTGAAACAAATCCATTGTATTTATAATGAACTGCAAGAGCCATTTGTAAATTGGAAACTAAACTTCAGTGGGTGGCAAAGTGAAAGGAGGGTGTCATGTATAACTCTTACATGTATACAATTTTTTGCAAAAATGTTGAATGAAAGGAAGATGTGAAACAATTAAATAACTAGAAGTAATGCCAGGACAAGGGAAGGTCTCTTTGTATTTAAGCAATATACTCAGTACTCATTTGTGACCAGACAGGTTGCACTTAATCAGCTTAATACTAAAACAACGCAACTATTCAATGTAGAATTCATATTTTAAGTTCCCAATTAACCTAATAAAGTGTTTTAAACTCTTCTCTTATTAAATAAGAATCAACCAATGCCATGTATTTTAGTTTCTTTAAACTAGAAGAGTTTACCACATCGAGTTTTTAAAAATATTTTAATAGCTTTAGTATATTTTGAAAATTCCAAGTCATTTGTTTTGCATAAAATCCTTCAATTTCAGCTTGCCTGATTGTTTCCTCATGATTAGACTGTGGCTGTTTTTCTTATTATTTTTTGTTTTTACAGGAATATCACATGGGTGGTGTTGTGTTGTTCTCAAGACATCACATTTCAAGGCATGCAATGTTTTCATTATTGGTAATATTAAGTTCCACCATTTAATTAAAATGGCATCTGTCTGATTGTTATATGGTAAAGGTAAACAACTTCCTTTGGTAATGAATGACTAATCTGTGACGTGATCATTTGAAACTATATCCCTGTTTTTCAACAATACTCTGACCAAAGTTTAGCATCAGTTCAGAATTATTTCCTGCATCGCTTTTTACTTTTTTTTTTTTTTTTGTGAACTGGTAATTTTTTCAGTTCTATTGTTCCTCCAAGTTTTATTGGTTGATATTTCATGTGAGATAATTTTTAATTCAGTATTGGAGCTGAGGACTAATCTTAATCTTAGCATCACTGAAAAAAATATATATTCATTAGAGAACTTTGCCATAGCACTCTGTTGTACTTTACATACATTTCAAAACATAATTAATCCATATTTTAGAAAGAACAGGGCTTCCCATTTTAAAATTTATTTAAGGCATACCTTTATTTCTTTAGCGCTATTTTAGTTAGCACTTGACGAAACAGATAAAAAAAAAAAAAAGAAGAAAACAAACATGATTTTGAAGTTCCCGGAAATAATCTACTTTCCAGAAATGGTAATATGAGCTAATTCACTGTTTTGTGGAGTGTATTAAAAATGAGATAAGACATGAGTGCTAAGAACTGTTTTCATTACTTTTAAACTACAGAACAAAATTGGAAAGAAGCTATGTTCTCCCACATATTTTCCTAGCCAATCAAAACATTTTTTTCTATCAATCATAAGGTAACAATTATAAAGACCAAGTGAAATTAAATAATGAAAGTGTGATAACATCACTGGACTAACAGTATGTTGAAAGACACTCCTGTCACCTGTAACAACAAATAAATTTTTTATTGCTCGTTAGCTACGAAAGACCGCAGGAGATTGCCTAGAGAACTCCCAGAAAGAACTTTAAAGCAAATTCATAAAATTAGACTAAATTAAACAATTTGAAAATGTAATTGGAGTCCTAGGAAGAGGAATTAAGCCTAGTAACAGCAGATAGAATCTTTTGTTCCTGCAGTGCAGATTAACATCTGCAGAACATTTTTCTTTTTCTCCATATGTTGGAAAGAAACTTTTCCTAAACAACTTGACCTAAGCAAATATTGTAAAAAATAACTATATGTTGTAAGGTGTTTAAATGGAAAGATGTTTTCAAAGTTAGCGATGTCTTATTCTCACAGCCTTAGTACTAATTCCATCCCTTACTTTCTCTTAACTGAAAAACATTAAACTCCTACGTCGAGCTGTGTTTTATTTTCCTTTCTTCATTTACAACACGTGTAGATTAGTATTTTTGCAATTGTAACTCTGCTCACTATTTTCTGGTTAGAAAAATAGCTGAATTCTTTAGCATTGTGTAATCTGGCCATATTCTATCTGTTGCTTCAATTAATTTCAATTCAACTCAATGCAATTTATTAAAATCATTATTGCAACTATTTAGTTTGCCAGCCAAAGTGTTAGACTTTGATTTCAAAGAGCTTTCTGGTAAAAGTGGTACATGTTTTAATAAGGCTTACAATAAGCAATTAAATATATGTATAATTTATTAATTATATAAGAAGGGTTAGCTAAAGATGGAGTCATTATTTTCTGTATGGAGACAGGTAAAATATCCAGTAGGAAGGTGTTTATGAGTTGTGTATTCAAAGATTTAAAAAAATTAAGAAGCAAATGAGACAGGAGTTAGGGGATGAAAATGACCTTCTGTCTGAAGGGGTGAGGGCAAGGACAGAGAACCTGTGGAGGATGGTTGAATAGAAAGTAATTGTGTTGCAGGTTTGGTTAACAATAGACACATCACACTGCAAGGGTTTGCAAGGAAGGAAAAGAAACAATATGAGGTATTAGAAAAGTAGTCAGCTTGAACACTCATGATAGATTGTTCTTCTAGGTTATAATTTCCAACAATTCTCAGACAATGCCCAAACTGAACTGTTCCTAAATATTCTAAATATTCAAGTATAAGAATGTGTGTGTGTGTGTGTGTGTGTGTGTGTGTGTCTGTGTGTGTGTGTGTGTGTATGTGTGTGGTATGTGTGACTGTGTGCATGTACCTGGGTATTGTTTGTAGAGGTCAGGTGTTGCACTACGTTTACAACTTACTAAATTTGAGAAGTATGGGTTTACCTAAAGGAAGTTGTGTTTGCTTTCTGAGATTTCTATTTAAATTATCTAATCCAAACCTTAATTTACTATTGAAAAACAAGATGCAGTTTTTAAAAAACTTGACCTATGCCCAAGTTTCCTAAGTATAGGTATTTAGAGGTATTTAGAGGGTAGTTAGAGGCATTTAGAGATATTTAGAGAGTAGGAGTAACATAGGTTCCTCTGGTGTCTCGCTAGTAACTGATATACTAGCAGTTAATTAGGGTTCTCAAAAGAATGACTGGGAGAAAAATAAAGCATATGTAAGTGGAAAGTTATGAGTTTTTATTGTTTGTTTGTTTTTGAGACAGGGTCTTGATCTGTCTCCTAGATTGAAGTGCAGTGGTGAGATCTCACCTTACTGCAGCCTCAACCTCCTGGAATCAAGCAATCCTCCCACATCAGCCTCCAGAGTAGTTGAGACCACAGGCATGCCCCACTATGCTTAGCTAATTTTTACATTTTTTGCAGAGACAGGATTTCACCACGTTTCCCCGACTGAAATTTTTGTGTGTGACATTCGTTGCTTGTGATTTTTGGTTACCACTGAGTCCAACCTCAGTTGCAAGCTTTGCACATTTATTCTAGAAGGGATATCTTCGCCATATTGGATAAAATTTGCTGTCACTCTAATTCAAAGTGCTCTCCTCTTATAGAGAAAATAATGTGCCTCCTATTCTCCCAAAGGTGACCCTTTCAAAATCTCTGGAACTTGTGGATATGCCACCTTCCATGGCACAGTTATTTTGCAAATCTGATTAAGTTAACATTCTGAGAATGCAAAAACTACCCTGGATTATCTTAGTGGGCCAATGTAAATCCACAGGATTTATAAGAAGGAGGCAGGGCTGGGCGCAGTGATTTAGGCCTGCAATCCCAGCACTTTGGGAGATCACGAGGTCAGGAGTTTGAGACCAGCTTGGTGAAACCCTGTCTCTACCAAAAAATTAGCCAAGCGTGGTTGCACAGGCCTGTAATCCCAGCTACTTGGGAGGCTGAGGAAGGAGAATGGCTAGAACCCAGGGGTTGGAGGTTGCAGTGAGCCGAGATTGCGCCACGGCACTACAACCTGGGCTAGAGTGAGACTCCATCTCACCAAAAAAAAAAAAAAAAAGAAAGAAAGAAAGAAAAAAAAAAGCAGTCAGATGCAGAAAGACCAGAGTCAAAAAAGAAGATACTACGACAGAAGAGGAGGTTAGTGACATGTTTTTTGAAGATGGTTGAGGGATCATGAGCCAAAGAATACAGGTGGTCTCTAAAATTTGGAAAAGGCAAGGAAACTGATTGTCACCTGGAGGCTACAGAAAGACTGCAGCCCTGCTGATACCTTGATTTGAATCCTGTAGGATTTATTTTGAACTTTGACCTGCAAGACTATAAGATAATACGTTTGTGTTGTTTTAAGCCACTACTGTTTTGCTAATTTCTTGCAGCAGCAATAGGAAGATAAAACAGCCCTAAGGTCAATCAGTGAACCCATGAGCCAAGCTAGAGCAAAAAGACAATTGAGATGGTGGCTCATGACTAATACTATTTCAACCTGTGGTGCTGCTTTGAGGAAAGCACGTTACATTAATAAAAATTACCAGCACTTTTTTATTGCCTGTTATCTTAAGCTGGGTTTCCTTAAAAGCAAATTTTGAAACGTGAACTTGTCTGCATGTTGCAGAGTTGAAGGAACAGAGATTGAAACAGAAAATAATGTCAGAAAAAAGACCCGAGATGTTTAATCTAAAGTCCCTGCGTTAGGCACAGGAGTGGGTCCTGGGGAGATGAACAGAACACCTTACATACTGGTCTGTCTGAAGGCTGGGACATTTATTCAGGGAAATTATTCCCTATTGGTTGAGGGATGCCCTAGGGGTCTTTGACTTCCCTACACACTTAGCTATACCTGTAGGTGGAGGAGGCTCCCCAGGCTTCCGAGAAAACCCTGAGCCATAAAGATGGAGATACTGGAGTGCTAGCTAGAGGCAGGACACTGTTAGCACGCACAACTGTGGCAGAAATCACAGGTTAGCCCAGGGAATGGAGTGGAGTACACCCAAAGCATCCAACCTGCTCTTCTTTATCAACCTGTTCTCCAGCTCTCGATCCTTCTGCACTGTTCCAGTCGTCTCTTTTTCTTTAGGCAACTCTGTCAGATTTTCAGAGCTGGCAGACAAGACTAGCTGGTAAATGCTTCCTGTGGGATTCTCACACAGTCCAATCTGTTCTTTATCAAAATTGTTTTAGTCTTAATCATTTTAGGTTCATTTAACTAAAAATGAAGCATAATGAGAATTACTATATTTATTTCTTTATGGTGAGAATGACACTTCAGCATGGTGCCCTAATATTTTTTGACTTATGGAAGCCCAATGATAGGCTTTGGATATTTGTCATTGCCAAATCTCAAGTTGAAATGCCACCTTCAGTGTTGGAGGTGGGACCTGGTGGGAGGTGCTTGGTTTACAGTGAATCCCTCATGATTTGGAGATGTTGCTGTGACAGTGAGTGTGTTCTTCTGAGATCTGGTTATTTTAAAATGTATGGCACCTCCCCATCCCCTTGCTCCCACTCTGGCCGTGAGACGCCTGCCCTACCTTCACCTTCGGCCATGATTCTAAGTTTTCTGAGGCCTCCCTAGAACCCAAGTAGATGTCAGTATCATACTTCCTGTACAGGTTGCAGAACCATGGCCAATGAATCCTCTTTTCTTTATAAATTACCAGTCTCAGGTATTTCTTTATAGCAATGCAAGAGTGCCTACACTCAACATACATTGAGGATGTCAAACGGAATTTAAAATGCCTTTAAATACAAAAATCATGGATAAATATGACATTGTCTTGTAAATTTTCTGTCGTGAATCATTGCTTATGTCAAAAAGAATCACACTGTATTTTCAATGCCAGATTGTGGTTATATAGGAAATCTGAAGAAAAGTTAAAGACTGCAGTGATTTAGAGTAATTTTTGTCACATAGATTCTTTTAATTTTGTTTCATTTTAAACTTTATTGATGCTGATGAAAAGGAACATTAAACTTTCAACTCCGTGAACCACTCCATAAAATTACAGAGACTTGATTTGTGGAAATCCTGCACAGTCAAGTCTAAACGGTCTCTCTCTCTCTGGCCCGGCCCGGTGTCATTCTGCCACACCCCAGCATAGGACGGCAATTAAGTTGTCCTAGACTGGCTCTGCAGTGTGATGCCATGTGTGGGAGGCTGTCAGCTTGAATGATTCTTCCCCCCGTTGTGCCTGTCCTGGGCATCACACACATGCTGTGCACTCATTTTCCTCTGCTTCTCGTTGCTCACAGTTCAGATTATTCTACCTCAAAAAAAAATCTTTCCTCATAAGAACTGCATACTAATTAACCCCTGCTCTCTTCTCTTTGTCGCTTTCAATCCTTGCCTAATTACCTATGAAAATGTTGCTTCTGTTTCATTCAGACTCTCTTGGATTTCAGTGCCTGTGCTTTGCCCACTCTTTCTTCTCATCCTTTTCCTCCTCCTCTTCCTTCACAGCTTCATTTCTTTTCTCTTTTCTGGCAGTCATTTTGTTTTTTTTAATCATATGTCTTAGTCCATTTTGCACTGCTGTAAAAAATACTAGAGGCTGGGTAACTGATAAAGAAAAAAGCTTTATTTGTCTGGCTGAAAGATGGGGCATCTGGTGAAATCCTCAGGCTATTTCCATTCATATCAGAAGGTGAAGGGGAGCTGGTGTGTGCAGAGATCTTGTGGCAAGAGGGGAAGCAGGAGAGTAGGGGGGAGAGGCCAGATTCTTTTATACAACCAGTTTTTGAGGAAACTAACAGAGTAGGAATCCACTCACACTCCCACACCCACCCCCCCAATGGGAGTGCATTAAACTATTTATAAGGAATTCGCCCCTATGACCCAAATACCTCCACTAGGCTCCACTTCCAACATTGGGGACCAAATTTCTAAATGAGGTTTGAAGGGTCAAATATCCAAACAATAGTGTCACACTTTTATCTCTGTGTTTCTCTCTCCCTGGATGCTGAGTTGGGGGAGATTTGGCCCCTAGGGCTCACAGCTTCCTCTGCTCCCTTCCATGGTAAATGCCTCTCAAGGTAATGGTGGAGGCTTGAGAGGTCCACAAAGTGAGACTTGTTCTTTTTTGAGCATTTTTAGTTTTACCAGCTCCTGAACATTTGTTCATTAGGTTTTTGCTTTAATTTTCCTTTGTAATGCCAGTCTATTAAAAAGAACATTTTTTAAAAGTGGGCTAACTTCACAAATCTTTTCTTCTTTCTCTCTATTAATTTTCCAAATGAATAGTGATCTCTATTGAAACTTTTAATCATCAAAGAAATACTAGTGATATTCCTTCAAGGAAAAACAAAACCGTAAGTCTGTAAATTAATAAACAAATACTTACACCAAGCTCTAAAAGTCTTTTAAATATCTAAATCTCATCCTTCCCCTGACACAACCCTCCCCACAAATAAAAGTATTTTCTGAGTTTGCTACTCATTAGCTGTGAAAATTTAAAGATGGCATTCAGATATTTTCAAATGCAGTAATATTTCATAATTCAAATTAAATTACTTAATTATTGAAGTTATATAAGCTCATGAGGCGGCATATACTGTTCCATTTGCAATGAGACTGTCTTCATATTGCTATTTTCTAGTGATGCTTGTAACTATGCCTGATCCTTTTTAACTTCTAGGTCAATGTCTCACTCTCTAATATTAATCCTGTCATAATTCTTGGTGAGTTCATCACCCACATAGATTATTTTTTTCAACTACCTTGGCTTCTCATTACTTTGAAGTCTTCTCCCATTATGATTTCATCTTCTGCTCAACACCAGCCATCAATTTCCATGGTCATATCTCAGTCTTTTTGAAAAAACAGGAAACTCCTCAAAATGTAATACGTAAGCATCAGACTCAGGCTGCCACCTCAAATATTTCCTGTTTAATCTTTCCAGAATCCCAAATCATACCACTCTTTTACCCATCAGCGCCTACAATGCATATGTTTTTTTTTTTTTTTTTTATTTTTTTATTGCATTTTAGGTTTGGGGGTACATGTGAAGAACATGCAAGATTGTTACATAGGTACACACATGGCAGTGTGATTTGCTGCCTTCCTCCCCATCACCTGTATCTGTTATTTCTCCCCATGCTATCCCTCCCCAACTCCCCACCCCCTGCTGTCCCTCCCCTTTTTCCCCCCCGACAGACCCCAGTGTGA
>PVKV010010182.1:0-32002 GCA_004027835.1 Alouatta palliata
AAAAAAAAAAAAAAAAAAAAAAAAAAAAAGATATTCTTCGAAACCAACCAGAATGAAGACACAACTTATCAGAATCTCTGGGACACCTTTAAAGCAATATTGAGAGAGAAATTTATAGCAATAAATGCCCACCAGAGAAAAGAGGGAAGATCTAAAATTGACACCCTATCATCAGAATTGAAAACTAGAGGAGCAAGATCAAAAAAACTCAAAAGCTAGCAGAAGACAAAAGATAACTAAGATCAGAGCAGAACTGAAGGAGATACAGACACAAAAAACCCTTCAAAAAATCAGTAAATCCAGGAGATGGTTTTTTGAAAAGGTCAACAAAAGACAGACCACTAGCCAGATTAATAAAAAAGAAAAGGGAGAAGAATTAAATAGATGGAAAAAAAAATGAAGGAGATATCACCACTGATCCCACAGAAATACAAACTACCATCAGAGATTACTACAAACAGCTCCACTCACATAAACCTGTAAAACAGGGAGAAATGGATAAATTCCTAGACACTTGTACTCTACCAAAACTAAACCAGGAGGAACCTGAAACCCTGAATAGACCAACAACAAGGGCTGAAGTAGAGGCAGCAATCAATAGCCTACCAACAAATAAAAGTCCAGGTCCAGATGGGTTCACAGCCGAATTCTACCAGACATACAAAGAGGAGCTGGTTCCATTCCTTCTGAAACTGTATCAAATAATACAAAAGGAGGGAAATCTCCCTAACTCATGTTATGAGACCAACCAGGCAGAGACTCAACTAATAAAGAAAACTTCAAGCAAATATCCATGATGAACATCAATGCAAAAATCTTCAATAAAATACTGACAAACAGATTGCAACAGCACATCAAGAAGCTTATCCATCACAACCAAGTAGGCTTCATCCCAGGGTTGCAAGGCTGGTTCAACATATGCAAATCCATAAATGTAATCCATCACATAAATGGAAGCAAAGACAAAAACCACATGATTATCTCAATAGATGCAGAGAAGGCCTTCGATAAAATTCAACAGCCCTTCATGCTAAAAACTCTCAATCAACTAGGTATTGATGGAACGTATCATAACATGATAAAAGTTATATATGAGAGACCTACAGCCAATATCATACTGAACAGGCAAAAGCTGGAAGAATTCCCTTTGAAATCAGGCACTAGACAAGGATGTCCTCTCTCACCACTCCTATTCAACATAGTATGGGAAGTTCTAGCTAGAGCAATCAGGCAAGAAACAGAACTAAAGGGTATTCGATTAGGAGAGGAGGAAGTCAAACTGTCTCTCTTTGCAGGTGACATGGTTGTATATCTAGAAGATCCCATTGTCTCAGCCCGAAATATTCTCAAACTGATAAGCAACTTCAGTAAAGTCTCAGAATACAAAATCAATGTGCAAAAATCACAAGCATTCCTATATACCAATAACAGACAAACAGAGAGCCAAATCAATAGCGAGAATAAAATACCTAGGAATACAACTAACAAAGGATGTAAAGGACCTCTTCAAGGAGAACTACAAACCACTGCTCAACGAAATAAAAGAGGACACAAATGGCTGGAGAAACATTCCATGCTCATGGTTAGGAAGAATCAATATTGTGAAAATGGCCATACTGCCCAAAGTAATCTATAGATTCAATGCTATCCCCATCAAGCTACCAATGATCTTCTTCACAGAACTGGAAAAAACCACCTTGAACTTCATATGGAATCACAAGAGACCCCACATAGCCAAAACAATACTAAGCAAAAAGAACAAAGCCAGAAGCATCACACTCGCACACTTCAAACTATACTGCAAGGCTACAGTAATCAAAACAGCATGATACTGGTACCGAAACAGAGACATAGACCAACGGAACAGAACAGAGACCCCAGAAGAAACACCACACATCTACAACCATCTGATCTTTGACAAACGCAGCAAAAACAAGCAATGGGGAAAGGACTCCATGTTTAATAAATGGTGTTGGGAAAACTGGCTAGCAATGTGCAGAAAGCAGAAATTGGACCCCTACCTGCCACCTTACACTAAAATTAACTACAGATGGATCAAAGATTTAAACATAAAACCTAACAACATAAAGACACTAGAAGAAAACATAGGCAAAAACATCCAGAACATAGGCATAGGCAAGGACTTCATGACTAAAACACCAAAAGCAATGGCAATAAAAGCCAGGATAGACAAATGGGATCTAATTAAACTCCAGAGCTTCTGTACAGCAAAAGAAACCATCATTAGAGTGAATCGGCAACCAACAGAATGGGAAAAAATTTTTGCAATCTACCCATCTGACAAAGGGCTAATATCCAGAATCTACAAATAACTAAAACAGATATACAAGAAAAAAACAAACAACCCCATTCAAAAGTGGGCAAAGCATATGAACAGACACTTTTCAAAAAGGACATATATAAGGCCAACAAACATTTGAAAAAATACTCATCAACACTGGGCACTAGAGAAATGCAATTCAAAACTACACTGAGATATCATCTCATGCCAGTTAGAATGGCAATCATTAAAAAATCGGGAGACAACAGATGCTGGAGAGGATGTGGAGAAATAGAAACACTCTTACACAGTTGGTGGGAATGTAAATTAGTTCAACCATTGTGGAAGACAGGGTGGTGATTTCTCAAGGATCTAGAAATAGAAATTCCATTTGACCCAGCCATCCCACTATTGGGTATATACCCAAAGGACTATAAATCATTCTACTATAAAGACACATGCACACGTATGTTCATTGCAGCCCTGTGTGCAATAGCAAAGACCTGGAACCAACCCAAATGCTCATCAATGATAGACTGGACAAAGAAAATGTGGTACGTATACACCATGAAATACTACACAGCCATAAAAAACGATGATTTCATGTCCTTTGTAGGTACTTGGATGAATCTGGAAACCATTATTCTCAGCAAACTGACTCAAGAACAGAAAGCCAAGCACCCTATGTTTCCACTCATAGGTGGGTGTTGAACAACGAGAACACGTGGACTCAGGGAGGGGAGCATCACACACAGGGGATAGTTGGGGGGGTAGCGGAGAGACAATGGGGGTGGGGCAGGAGAGGAAGGTGGGGAGGGACAACATGGGGAGAAATGTCAGATATAGTATGCACCTAAAGTAAAATAAATAAATTTAAAAAAATGGGTGCCCTACTGATATGAGAGAGAAAGACAACAGCAAAGAGAAAACAGATGTGGGGAGCAGGGGAGGAATGGTGGGGTGGAGATGCCGGCATGATCTGCATGCTGCTGAGAGGGCATAACTGCATGCTGCCAGTCTCTTCCAGCTTGACAGAAACAATGACCTCCTCCTGATACACAACAATGAGTTTTACTCAAGGACCAAGGAAGGAGAATCTTTAAATAATAAACTGTGTTCCTGTGGTATGTAAAAGAACATTTAGTAAATATTAGTAACAAGAAGGAAGCATTTTAATAGTTCTACAGCCTCCACTCTGTATAAGATAAAAGAAAACATCTAAGGAAAATCACTGTGAGAAAGTAAACAAACATAAAACCCTAATGGATAGAAGAAGAAAATTAAAAATAAGGTAACCAGAAAGCCTGATTTATAAGAAAGTGTGTAATAATTAAAAATATTCTACGTAATTGAGTAATAAATATGAGAAGCCGTTACAACTATATACAATTTTTAGCCATATATGTTAATATGCCACATTACAATAGAAATCAACCTCTGTAAACTTTCTTTAATCACTTTACAGACCATTAGTCGGTTGGATTATTAGTCCTTTCCTTTATTCATGAATAACAACTTTAAATTACTCACTTTCAACATCTGATGTTGGACATTCAGTGCACTGTATCTGCTATTGGAATCTTGCTGTAAATAAAAAAAAAAAGAAAAAGAAAAGAAAACACACACACACACACACACACACACACGCACACACACACAAAGAAATCTGAAAGATGCCTGGTATACCTACTTAACATTAGAGGCGAGGTATCTAAGACCAAGAGAGCTTCTGAGATTTGCAATGGGTGTGAAAACTAGTGACTGAACTAGGAACAGAAAACGTCTTTCTTCCAGTGTCCTTTTTATAACAATATGCAGATATCCACCCACCTATTATGAAGAATAATGCACATTGGCTCATTTGTAAACTCTGTTATATTGAATTCCTTTACAACCTTCTTCTCTTCCAAGGAATGCTTCAAATTTTTCACCTATTGTCTCTTTTCACCACCTGCATGACATGTCAATAAAGTATTAACTGCCAGACTTCCTGGTAGGCAGAGGAAATCAAATTGTTCATATCATATGGCACATGATAGACAAAGGAAAACCCTGGATTGGCATGAAATCTTCACCAGTCCAAGGGTACTCGGACTTCAATGAGAGGTAAAATTTGGGCAATCAAGTGTTGGTTTTTGTATTCAAACATCTCACTGGAACTTAAAAACCAGTTCCACCAAAATTAATGCAAACTTTGAATTTTTAAATATCTATTTTTAAATGAATTAATTGGCTTGTACTCCGTGGTGTTCTGGCCAAAGAAGGCAGTAACTCAGATTTTTTCATTAATTTAGGATGCTTCCAAAATACGTAATTAACAAAAAATTCAGAAAATACACTGTGAGTAAAAATCAGCAGGCTGCTTGCACAGAATTATTTAACGAACAAACACATTCTTCTAGATACAGGCTTTGATCCCTTTTTGCCTGAAAACTTACTGCCTGGTAAATTATATAAACCATGTACAAAAATAAGTAGGTGGACCAAAAAGTAAATTACCAGGGCCAGATGCAGACGCATAATACAGACAATACATGCTCCAGTAGTTCAGTGGAAGGAGAAATGCTTAGAGAGGGGGCTGGAGGGTTAGAGAGGTGGGGGATGGGGGATAGGGTGTGGCTAATATAACTGGACCGGATGCTGCTGCTACAAAGAACTTCCTCAGAAGAAAATAAGAATGATTCTGCAATTAAATCCTTTGAAGGGTTGTTTCACTGTCACCATATAGACAGCTTTTGAATGCAATATGTAGGACAGCATATCCAACTGAAGTGCAAAAATCCTTTTCAAAAAAAGCATTTTCTTTATTATCTTAGGATCAAATAATAGATAATAATAATAAATGCAGCTTGAGGAGGAAAAGCCACACTCCCATTTATTCTTTTTTGTGCGTGTTTCACCTTAAAAGAAGCTTTGATAGTTTTATACATCAGTCAGCATCCAGCTCATTTCTGTGTTGGTGTGTTAACCTTCTCCCTCTGGACACTTGGGATATTAATATTATCCTCTGTAACAATCAGCAGAAGAAATAAAGCATTTACGCAAATACTGCAAATTAGATTAAACTGCAGTTCTGATGTAACCCTGTGACATACAGTTTCTTGTGAATTAAGCCAAATGTACAAGCATTTAATGACTAATCCTTTTAGGTATTTTAATGCCCACACGAAGATTTATTGAGGAGAAAGGGAAAGCATATGCGGTTTTCCGTTAGAGCCTGCCTGCGGGCGGAGGATTGAGCAGATTGGCTTTTTTTTAATTAATATTTCAGTTCTTTGTGTTTTGGCGGGCAGGTTGCACGTGGCCCTGGTACTGAACGGACAGCTCCCTTTTCTCAGGCTGTATGCTGGAGGCTAGCAGTCTAGGAGGGCAGTGGCAGACCCTGGAGACAGGAAAGGAGAAAAAGGAAAGGGCGGGAGAATGAGATCAAGTGCTGAAGCCCCCCTTTCTCCTACCCCACACAGCCATAGGCTTACCTTCTCCAGAAATTAACCTACTGATCTATATTGGTAGAATTAGTCATACTAGAAGCCTTCTCAGTTCAGCCACAAAAGGGGAGGAGAAAGCTTGTCAGACCCTCCTCCTTCCCCTGGGCTTACTACAAACAACTTTTCTGATGCTGGGAGAAGACCTTTGAAGATAAGAAGGGTAAATTCGCCTGCATTTTAGGAATCTTCCTGGAGATGGGAGGGTTCTAACTAATGAAATCTCCAGGATGACGCTTTGTTTTTAATGATATGAAACCTTGTTGAATAAAGTAATATGAGGGGTATGTGTGTGTGTGTGTGTGTGTGTGTGTGCGCGCGCGCACACGCGCATGCACACACATGAGAAGGAAGAGAAATATACATAGATTTAAATACAGAGCTTTATCAACTTAAGTTTAAAAAATAAATGATCCTGAAAAAGCTTTTTTTTTCTATTTAATCTTATTACATACTACTTTCAAAACACAGCTTTAACTTTGTTTTGAAAGTTTATCTTAGTATGAGAACAAGATGTAAAGAATTGTGAGGTCTTGGTAACTACACATTTTATCTAAGTAGCTGAAAACTTCAACTGTTGCCATACAAATATGAGCCAGAGGATTTAAGCATGTTTGTTAAAAATTGCATCTTCAGTATCAGTGTGGATACCCTCTGAGTCCAGGCCTCCTAAGCAAAATATCTTAGGCCTGTGTCAAATATGTCACACATTTGTGTTAAACTGAAGATCTAGAACATGTATTTCTATTTCCATTTCTCTCTTTATGGCAGATATTACAATTGCTATTTATTTTCACTTCTCTCCTTCTTCTGGGAACAGGGGAAGATTATAGTCTCCAGATGCTCTATGACTAAGCAGAGCCACATGACTAGATCTGGCCAATGTGTTTCTAGAACAAATAACTTTATTTACTTGTAGAAGACCCTCCAGCACCCTCCATCTTATGACAATGCAGAAATAAATATCCCACTAGATCCCTGTGCTGCTAAATGGAAAACAGTTTCCTGGTGAGGTATTCAGACCCAAGTGAATTATGTGTTTGAGAGAAGTAACCTTTTGCTGTGTTTAACCAGAGATTTGTGAGTTGTTTGTTACTCACAGTATAGTGTCTCCTAATAAGATTAATTAACTTCTTTTTTTAAAAAAAAGTTATATGCTATGTATGCATGGTCAGCTTGGTCAAGTACTGGCTTTTCTGGAACATTATAAAACAATGCAAATTCAGCAGAAATGAAATGCAAGCTATATATGTAATTTAAAATTTTCTAGTGACCACATTAAAAAAATATATAATTGACTTTTAATAATACATTTTATTTATTGATATATCCAAAGTATTATCATTATAATCAATAAGAAATTGTGAAATATTTTACATTCTCTTTTTTTGTTTTTCTTGAGATGGAGTCTCACTCTGTTGCCCAGGCTGAAGTGCAGTGGCGTGATCTACAACCTTTGCCTCCCAGGTTCAAGCGATTCTCCTGCCTTAGCTTCCCGAGTAGCTGGGACTATAGGTGTGCACCACCATGCCTGACCAAATTTTTTATTTCTTTTTAGCAGACACGGCGTTTCACCATATTGGCCAGGCTGATCTCAAACTGCTGACTTCATGATCCACCCACCTCGGCCTCCCAAAGTGCTGGGATTACAGGCGTGAGCCACCACATTCAGCCCTACATTCTGTTTTTCATACTAAATATTTGAAAATCAAGTGTGTATTTTACACTTGCAGTATATCTCAACTTGGACTAGCTTCATTTCAAATTGCCAATGCTTTCTACCCAGAGATCACCAATCATGTACCTGTAGTTGAAATTTTATTTATAACTTGTTTCAACAAGAAAGGGCACATGTCATGGGAAATCACTGAACATCTGAGTAAAACAGTGTTAAAAAGGATTTGGACTTTGGTTGGATTATGTCAGGAATGGTCCAAGAAAGCAGTAGTTCACACTGTATTGAATTATCTCAGAAAGTAGGAAGAACTCTGGTTAGGTACCTCAACAAACTTTTTATACAGTGTAAATACTTGAATGGGCCTGGAGCTGTAAATGGTTAAGAAGTAACAGTTACTCTTATTGGCCAGAGGAGGAGCATGTTTGGTATTTTGTGGCTTAGACAATGTTCATAATTTGTCTGTGTTCAGATGTTACTAGAGTGATGTTATTTTCATCTTTATCCATCATGGTCACAGAGTGGCCCTGCCTGATGTTGATGTTCTTTAAGATTGTGCTCAAAAGGAGAACACCAAGACCTAACTGTGAGTGACAGACCAGCTTGCAGGAACACTAAAGCCTCACCAATAGTACTAGGCCAACTCCTAATATCAAGGGCTGCTCTCATTGTTTCCTCCAAGTGTTTGTATTAGTCCACTAGAACTGCCATAACACAATACCACAGATGAAGGGATTAAACAACAGAAGTTTATTTTCTTACAGGTGTGAAAGCTGAAAGTCCAAGATCAAGGTGTCAGCAGATTTGGTTTTCTCAGAGGAGAGATCTTTGGCTTATAGATAGCCATTTTTTTTTTCTGTTTCTTCACATGACCTTCTTCTGATGTCTCCTCTTCTTAGAAGGACCCTAGTCCTCTTGGATTAGAACCCAACCTTATGACCTCAGTTAACCTCCTTCAAGGACTTATTTTCAAATACAGTCACATTGGGGTTAGGGTTTTAAGATAGGAATTCAGTCCATGACGGTGCTCAATGGCCATCACTGTGTAAGACAGCAATTATAGACAACTTGATACTGCTTGTGTCCATCTGTTAGATGCTCACACTGAGTGAGGAAATTTCTCATTAGAATAAAAAGACAGTTTGCAAGTTTTACTTCTGGTAAAGGGAGCTCTGGATTTTCTTTGGTTTCTCTTTTCATTATCTTCTTTCCCTATAATGTAAGGTACTGACCTCACGGTAAAGTGTTCTATAATTAGGTATTGAGATGGCCCTATATTCTGCACTAGGTTGATGTTACATGAACAGTTGAATCAAGTAGGTGAAATATGTCCCTACTCTTTAGCATTTTCAAATGTCTAGTTAGTCAATCACTTCTTAAAAAAATAGACTTGATGGTATCATAAATCCCTGTCATTCCAAGCCACCCAAGTGGCATTCTTCCCACCCTAGTAAGAGTCATAACATAGCCTCATCTTCATGTAAATATGCTATCTTGGGGAAAGACAAGGTGAGCTTCCTATATTCATTTTCTAATAAGGCAGTGGTCATATTTATCTGTGGAAGTATGAAAATGTTCCATGTTCTCCAAGAAAACACAAACTGTAAAGTGACTTTTGGTTTGCTGATTTCGAAAAAAAAAAAAAAAAAAGTCAAAATTGTTAGAATTAACAACTGGAAATCCCCACTCCTCCTTAAAGATTGGGCAATTTTAGCCACCATAATCTATATAATAATGATAAACAAGCATATTGTCAGGTATAAAATTTCTACATTTCAAGGATTTTGAATTTTGCTATCAACTGCATCTGAAACACACTTGACCTTGTCAATGAAAAGCACATTAAAATGATGGATTTCTAACATTCTCCACTACTTCTTGTCCTCCATCACCAGAGTCCAGATAATTAATGGGAGAGCTTCCTTCTCTAAGTAAGAATTTAATATGCCAGGGCAGAGCACCTACATGTGCTTAGTTTTGCTACCATCTAAATCTTAGCATTCAGGTTGGAACACACTCCTAAATGACTAATGCTGTTTCAACATATTTAACTAGGGAAAGAAACCTGTTCTCTTTAACTGCTGCTACATAAATATACGAGAAGTAGATAGTGTTCAATCATACAAAGAGCCTTACATTGTATTATTTATCAGAATGTCCGCATTCATTACATTTATTTCTAATATATGGTACATATTTAATACATCACAGTCTACACCTGTTTCCAGTGTCTTGTAATAGAGAGAAGTTCCAGTGCTAGATTTAGTCTATAATTTTCCTGAAAAGAAGGGTGCAAGAGGTGACATTTTCACATCTAAAGATAGCAAAGCAAAAACCTATGCTACCCCATTTCACTGAACTGAAAATGAACTTTCTATGACATGACCTACTCCAAGCCAGGTTGCCAGGATGCCCCTAAGGGGAAGACATTCCAAGAATCGCTAGAATGAATTGTCTTTTCTTTCTTGTAGTTGTTTTCCAGTAAAGGCCCTCTATCTGAAAACAAAGACTGGGAAAGGGATGGGTGGTGGAGATTAGGAGCGGAAATTGATCAAGAGAGGATTACCAAAGAGTAGGAGTGGTGATAATCTGTTCCTGGGATTACAACATCCATCCTTTGCAGAGAACATTGAGAGATAGAGAGGGGATTCAGTAGGGTGGCTATTGTTTTCCTCAAGGCTTTTCATGACACCAAAATGGAGAAAAGGCCTGAAGAAAAGGTGTCACATTCTGAATCTAAACTTTTGAAACACAGTGAGTCCTCTAACAAGGAAGTCAGTAGAAGTATCTGTGATCAAGACAGACAGACTACAATTGAGTGTTGAAAAGGATAGGTCATAGAGGAAGAAAAGCAATACTCTTCATCACTATTAGAATTGATATTTTGCCAGTGAAGAGATTTGACCTACCAGTAAGAATGTGAGTTGCAGAAATAAAATATACCAAATAATTTTAAAGTACATTAAACATTCCAAAGTTGTTTTATATGTATTTGTCCTCATTTAATGCAGCCTGACTGTGAAAGCGAGCAGAGTGGTTAAGTGTCTGAAGTCCCAAAGCCAATATCAGTGGCAAAGTCAGTGAATACTTCATCATCCTCCACTTGCTCAAAAGCAAATCAAAGGAGTGAAAGCCATCCTAGCAATTATCTAATGTCCCTATGATACCTACAACCAGAACTGGCTTAGGAGGAAGGGGCATTATCACAGATCACCAAAAATGGCAGGGCCAAAGTAGGGGAAAATATATATTTTTAATGGAATGTCTTGTTGAGTCAAATCTGTAATAAAGCAGATATTGTGCAAATTTCTGGACATTATCCATAGGCATTACAGGCAGCAAAGAGATAGTAGGAAACAAAGGAATAAGGCAAATATGAATGGGCCAGGAGTTTCAAAACAAAACTATTCAAGGGTAAGTAAAAGACAGACGTGAGGTCTAAACAGCATGCACAGAGTGTGGAGATTCGGCAAGATTACATAATGAAGTCGAGAAAGTGTAAAGGCAAACACTAGCAGAGCCAAGTTGAAGAATAAAAGGGCGATTGCACCAGAGATTAAGATAAATAAAACAATAAGACATTGTTCCAGTACATAAGGAAGTAAAGGTCAATGGAAAAATAAACGGGGCCTCTGAGAGGCTACTGGGGTAATTGACAGAAGAAACAGACAAAGCTCTTTTAGAAAAAAAAAAAAAAAAAACTAACTGGAGGCCTTGGTTGCCTCAAAGCTCCCCAAGGCTAGTAGGAAGGAGAAGAGGCAGGAGCTTGGGGTCAGCAACAAGGCAGATCCATGGGGGTGATTAGAAGGTAGGAGAGGAGCTATGTACCAGGGTGATCAGAACATGAAGTACTGTGAATGAAGAAACACCTCCACACCCCCACTTCGCTGAGACCGTGCACAGGATGTTGAGGCAAAATGAAACAGAAACCTTTGGAAATTAGAAGGGAGAGAGTTAAGTCAGAGTAGAATTCCAGGAAAGCAGAGGCGGAACCCCCGGAATACATTGACAGGATGGAATGGAAGGAGAGGCTAAGGGTAATGGTGGGGAGAGAGAAAGAGGGAGAGAAGGATGGTGAATGAGACAGAGAGAAAAGAATTAGAGAGGGAGAAACATGAAGAGAGGGGAAGAAAGGGAAGAAAAAATGAAATTAAAAAAATTTAAAGACCAAAATGTTAAGCCAGGAGAAAATACAAAATAGACATGTTAGAAAAAGGGCTGGGCTGCTGAGCTGTCCATTCCCTGAATCCTGAACCAGTGGCTTGGGGCTGAGCCAACACAAGCATCTATCTGAGTTCTAGCTCCAGTCCTGGCTCTGTGGCTCCAGTGGCTGAGTGACCTTATAAGGCAGTAAAGGGTAGGATCTGACGGCCTCTGGAGTCTCCTCCAGCCGAATTTTCTTTGGTATCGTCTGTCCAACGTTCACAAATGGGCCCTAGGGAAGCAAGAGTCTCCACTAATACGGTCTTTTCTTAGGAGCCGCCTTAACAACCCTCCCTCTTTCCAAATAATAGCCATTATAAAGGCATTCCCTGTCCACGTTGATCTCAGCGATATATGTATTCCTTTACTTCCCACAACAGCTGGGCGAGCTAAGTGTTAGTATAATTTTTCTCATTTTACAGGTGAGAAAATTAAGTAACTTGTTCAAGTAGAATTGTTACCCAAGTAGATGCCCAAATAGAATTGGTGCGTAGGCCCTGTGGTGGCAGAACCAGCGCTCCTGTTGGGGCTCAGTTCGTGCAGCCTCAGTTACCAGGGAGTCCCGGAGGCCAGCGCGGAATTCACTAAGCCACAGCTGCCTCTCTGAATGCAAAGCGGGCGCAGAAGACTGGCAGGTACAACTAACTGGTGGTCCCTGCGGCCTGGTTTCCCTGGGGCATGCCACAGCCTCAGATCCACGACGGGCCAGCCGGAGCCACCGACTCCGAAGAGAACCAGAGGTGGACCAGCCAGGGGAGGGGCAACCGTGGGAGCACCGCACTCTTGTCGGTTCCCTCGAAAGCTAGTGGTAAGATCCGAGAGGATGAATTTTAGGCCGCGGTAGTCCAGGCGACTTCTACTGGAAGGTGTGAGGATTGCTTGCGCTGCAAAAGAAACCTGGACCAACTCTCCGTGTGGGTGTTTTCTTTTAGGCGTTTGGAGAGGGATGGAGAACGGGTAGGGGATGGGGAAGGGGGTAAAAAGAGGAAATTTAAAACCTGGAAAAATTTAGACGCAACAGTAAAGACCAGAAGACGGAGGGGGGCAAAGTAAAACTTCTGGATTTGGGGCCAGAGCCCCTTATGACCCCAGGAGTCACTCACACCTCTTTGAGTCTCACTTTCCCCAGTTCACAGACCTGCTAAGCGGGAATGGGGCTTGGGATGAGCTGCTGCCAAACGCTTCCGTTTCCTCATCTTTCGCAAAGGAAATACATTTGCACTAATACCTACATCCAAAGGATGAAAGAATGAAATGTTTGTAAAGGGCTCGGAATGGGGCCTGGTACGGATGATAAGAGCTCAATAAATGTTAGTGCTGCTACTTTGCTGTTATTTTTTTCGTCTACGCAAAGGGGTAATAATATACATGTCCTCCCTATTTGAATGGCAGAAGAGGGGAGTGTTCTCAGGATCAAACGAATCAATACTTCTTAAAGCGTTAGTAAACTATTTCGCATGCATTTGGAAGACCGGCAGACGGACTTTCAAGCCCCTTATAGCGCTTCAAGGTTAAACAACTGAAAGAGGAAAAAGAAGACAAAGTGCAGCATCTTTCGGAACTCAAATATTTCTAGGCGGAAAGGGACAAGTTTCCCACGGGAGAAAGGCCTTAGCCGGAAGAGCAAGCTTCCTGCCTGAAGGCGTGAAACCAGCCAGGAGGCCTCCAGGGATTGTGCCCTCCCAGTCTCCAGCCCTGCTGCCTGGGAGCGAGCGTCCCCTGACGCGATGGGGCTGGCGAGGCAGGCTCTGCACGCGCCCGAGCTTCGCGCAGAGGGCGCGTGAGTCTGCGCCCTGCCTGAGCCCAGCTTGGCAGCTGGGGCAGAAGGACAAGGAGCCTGCCGTCTCAAATGAGGGCCTCGGCTCCAAGTTCCATTGTTATCAAAGAGAAGACTTCAGAAGAGGGAGTTTTCCCACTTAATTTTCCACTAATACGTTGGCAAGGCTTTTTAATTGCTTGCAAATGCATTTTCTCTGTACGATTATGGAATCCGTGTTGCCTGTCGGCTGCAAGGCTAAGGCGGAGTACAGATCCGTGTCAGGCTTTTGACAAACAGCCCAGGGGGCGGGGTAGGGTCGTGAAGGAGGAGGTTTTGAAAAAAAAAAAAAAAAAGAAAGCAAGAAAGTAAAGAAAAAGGAGTTTTAAAAAATCAATAACGACGCTTAAACTAAAATGACTGCAGAGTCTGTCAGAAATGTTAATTTCCCCTAAACATCCTAAAGCTCTTTAAAAATGGCCTGCCTGGCCGGTCGCGGAGGCTCACGCCAGTAATCCCAGCACTTTGGGAAGCTGAGGCGGGCTGATCACGAGGTCAGGAGATCTAGACCATCCTGGCTAACACGGTTAAAACCCTTCTCTACTAAAAATACAATAATAATAATAATAATAATAATAATAATAATAATAATTAGCCGAGCATGGTGGCACGCGCCTGTAGTCATAGTTACTTGGGAAGCTGAGGCAGGAGAATCGCTTGAACCCGGGAGGCGGAGGTTGCAGTGCCGAGATTGCACCATTGCACTCCAGCCTGGGTGACACAGCAAGACTCCAAAAGAAAAAAAAATAATAAGCCCACTTTTTCTCGTTTGCAATTAGGTAACGTTTTATGAAACGTGGCCCTTCAGTAATAGAAAGTGGAATGGGGGTGGAATATCGAGAAGAAGTAGAGTTACCAAATTTGATTACTTGGTAATTCATTAAGAATTGTCAGATTTGATAAGTGGAAAGGGGAGGGACCTTTCGAAAGAGAACCAGAGTCAGCATCAGCACAGACCAGAAAGAAAAGAAGCAATCATTGGTAGGGGAAACCTGGCTCCTCTGCGCAAGAATGCCCATCTTACCAAGACTTTTCTCTCCGAATATTCTGATCCTTACAACTGGGTCAAATTTTAGATTGCTGCCTTCTGCCTAGAATTGCCTGGTGTTTGGGGCACGTTTCCGTCTTCACTTCGACAAATGAGGAATAAATGAATGAACTAGGGATTCGGTTACTGCATAGCCAACCCAAGTACTCTTCTTTCCACGACCTGAAGTATTGTACCCGCCCCTCCCTCCCCACTCACCACAGCAGTGACTGGAAGAGGTTAGGAGTTTAGAGGAATCACACCACTGGATGTCTTTGGACTGGAAGACGTTTCTGAATCGTTAGAATCCTGAGTGACTGTGAAATTCAGATTCTGCTGTAAGAGAGCCCTGAGGGTTCCCTCTGTGTTTGGCTCTAGAAGACCCTACGCTGAGAGCCTTTTGAAAGATTACCAGGTGAAGGCACTCAGAGGGCTGGGGATTTTCAAAATGGTGGAAGGGTTTCCGAGGGCAGATGGAACAAAACACTCCTAGATAAGTCACAGGAGTCCTTTGGTGGCTCTGGATTCTTTGAAGACACCTCTGTTCTTAATGTTCATCCAAAAAAGGAGTGAAAGGGAAGAAGCTGGAAGCAGTAAGGAGAAGTGCTGACTTTCAGACCTACATATCTTGTTTTGCTTTGTGGAATGAACATCATTCACTTATATCGGATCCTCAGTGCTCCACTGTTCTTTCAATGACAGCGTCTTTGTGACCATGGAAATTGTTTCTTATTGTGTGAATTCAGGTCTGGTTATAGAGCTGCATCAGCCACTGGAGCAAAACACACTAAATTTCATTCTTAGACAACATACACACATGCTTGCTGAAGGTATAAGTACAAGGCATAAGTATAAGGGATTCAATCCCACCTCTATCTACCTTTCATTAAAAAGGAAGGGAAGGAAGGAAGCAAAGAGGGAGGGAATAAAAGAAAAAACAGAGAAAGAAAAAGGGAAGAAATGAAGGAGGAAGAAAGAAAGAAAGAAAGAAAAGGGGAGGTAGGGCAGAATGGAGAGTGAAGAAGATATTCTGGTTGATTCATGTGTCTAAATACATCCAGGAAAATATTTTTGTTTCAAAATGCCCAAAATAATTGTAATTATTACTTCACTTTGCTTAGTAAATTATACAGGCAATTTTGTGGGAGAAGTGTATTCAAGCAACAAAAACGAAATCAATTTGCAATAGCAAAGGAAACCCTAAGTACCAAAAGAAAGAAAGAAAGAAACTTGAAGAAATATATGTTTATTAAAGCTAGGGATAGACCTGAGTTTGTTTGTAATTGTTCACCAACCTCAAACATGCAGTGGAGTGGCAAACTCTTTCAATGAAGATGTTTGAGACTGGATGAAAACTGGAGTAATTTGTATGATGCTGGCTTAGAAGTCCAGGAAGGAATTTGTGACTCCCCAAAAACTCTTCCAGCTCTGGATTCTAACCAAGACAATAATGATGCATACAAAGATTTATTTGCAGATTCCTAAAGTGACTTAGAGAAGATATTCCTTCCTGGCATGTGGAACATGGAACTAGAAAGAAGAACAGGAGCACTAAGTGCTGAGGAACAATCTTTCCAGCTTCTTGGGTGCCAGGCCAGCAGGGTATCTACCATACTCTTGCCAGCTATTTTGAGTGACTGACTCTGGACTGGCCTCTGACTGAGGCTAGAATGGGCACCACAGGTATCCTGTTGGAGGTGGCCCCAGTCAATAGTCACCGAGTCTCCAGAGTGCTGTGGCCAGTTAATTCAATTACACTACCCACTGGAAAATGTATGGCCAATCACTCTCTGGGAAAGAAGCAAAACAGAGAAAGAACAGAGAAAGAGGAATTTATTTTTCTAAAAAGCCCAGTCTTTGGGTCAAGAGGGAGGACACTTATTAATTGCTCAAGACTATTAATTGGATGGGAAGGTGTCTGACAGAAACGAACACCACACATGCACACATCACACACACACACACCAAATACACCACACACCTGCCTCAAAGAGTTTCTTTAGAAAAGGGGCGCGCTGAGCAACCCCAGAGCAGATGGAAGGGAGTGCTGACCAGAATGTGCATATGGCAGGGATGATTTCCCCAACTTTTCTTTCATGGAGAAACAGCTTTTTTATTTTTTTAAGTGGGGATGAGGTGGGAGGGAAGCAGTTGACCAAATGAAGTTTCCCTGCCGTTCAGATGCTGGTGTGGGAAGCCAAAACATAGGATTAAGAGCTACGCTTTCTAAGGGAGTCAAGGGTCCTGGCAAAGGAAATCCTCAAAACTAAAAGGGAAGCATTTTATCCTCCCTGCTTCATTTTTCTTAAGTGCAAATGAAAGTTTTTTTTCTCATTCGTCATGATCTTTAGTTTCTCCCTCAAGTCCACAGGAGTTCAAGAAACATGTAAGTGAAATCCTGGACACTCTGTTTGGATAACTAAAAGTCACTCAGGAAGGTGAAACTTGAAAGTGGGGTTAGGGGCTGGAATGGGATGATTGCCAGTTAGTTGGTGATGTCCTGCTGTTCATAGGGGCAAGGCTACTGGAGGTCATTCCGTGGCGTGTGCTCGGTTCAAGGCCAGAACTCATTACCGAGAGTATCACAAAGCTACATCTTCTGTGTATGGTGGTGGGAGTTGGGGGGACTATGTGTGGCTCTTCCTCCAGACAAGGACAAATATACGTGGACCAAACACGTTTGGCAAGCAAGCAGAGCAGGCGACCACATCTTCCTGGGCCTCCTTGTTGTTCCTGGGTAAAGGGTTTTGTGTCTGCTGCCTGGACCTAAACTGGGAAGAGAAGGTACCTTCACCTTCATTGAAGATGTATCTGATAGTAGAGGGTTGTGGAAGGAGATTGTAACTTGTCTGAGAAGGGCTATCCTTTTCCATTTGACTGGGACTAACTGGGAAGCCAATATCATCCACCAGAAAAAGCGCACCTGGGCATTCCCCAAGATAACCTGCAAGCCCTACATATTCTTCCTGTGGGGGGTGATCTGTACTTTCCCAGGGACAGGGGTGACTGGGTATAGGTTGTGGGGCAGTCCCCCACTTCCAGAGATTATTAGATTATTTATTTCCTCTGTGGGTAAGCTATGGAGGCCCCACTCAGACCTGGTAAACAAAGACTCCATTGCAAACATTTTTGGGATTCAACCCCTAGAGCCAACAACACTCATTTTACCCCCTTTACTTAAATATCAAGTTGGATATTCTTCCTTTTCATCATCATCGGGTTGTCAGTCTCCTGACCTCATTAGACCAAAATATGGAATTTCAAGGAGGGGTGGGAGGGGGGCACTGGCACACCTTGAAATAGGGAGCCAGTGTCCCCTGCTGACCCCATGTGGGGCTGAAGCGTCGTGTATCTCCATTTCACACAATGCATTTCAATTCTTGTCGTGTGCCTTTGTCCATTTGTATAAAGCAAAGAGCGCTGAGTGACAGCCCCAGTTAGCCTGCATGAGCAGATCCTAATAAACCCTCCCAAACCCCAAACTAAAAAAAAAAAAAAAAAAAAAAAAAAAAAAAAAAAAAAAGCCACATGCCTGTTTGCCCGCGGCTTATTATTAAGACACCTTCTCAGCTTAAACACTTTAAAGCAAACCAAATGAAATGGCAATTAAGACTGAATTACGCCTTCTATCCCTGAGATGAGTCTGTGGGGCCAGCCAGTTCTCTCTTATAATACAGACACTGAGGAGCAAAGCCTCAGTATTTTGGGTTTGTAGGCACCACCACTCCCTCCAGGCACTAGACAACTTGGTGGGGGAAGCTAAATTTTGAACGAAGGAAAGCTCAAAAACTGTTTGAAAGTCAAGAAATCCACTGAAGAGATAGGGATAGGTGTGCACTACTTCCTTGCTGCCCTCTATTTATAAAATATAACTTCCAAGTATTTAAGGGTTATTTTCGGGTAACAGTATTCAAATACCTAATGCTACTGCTAAACCGTCTGCACCCCACCACCAGCAGCACTGTTTCCAAAAAGGAAGAAGAAAAACACAAAAAAAGGGGAAATGTGGGTTGGGTTGGTGAGTGAAAGACAACATTTTCCTAAATGTAGAAACTTGTCTTACATCTTTATTCCTTTGCATTTTTCCTAAATACATTGCCAGTTACACAATTTCTGGATGATGGAAACTTGGGGCTGTCCATCACCACTATTTATTTTTAAAGCTGCTGAAAACTGTAAGTCACCACTTGATTTTGCCTTTCAAAAAGGGGGAGATGAACCCAAATTCAATGTAAATATGGAAAGAGCAGCATTGTTTCCACTTGGGCAAAAGCAGACACCCTAATCTGGGCAAAACTGATTCAGGTGGTTGTTGGAAAAAGCAGCTTTCAGCCATCCAGGGAGTGGAACCAATAGGAATGAACACTTACTCATATAAAAGAAAGCTTTAATTAATATATATTTCTATCTCTAATATACACATATTGGAACTAGATCTCTAGCCTCACAATAAATGTGTGCAAATAATCTCCACAGAGGTGAGTCCCCACCTCAGTCGTATAGAAAAGCATGATAAAGGTTGGAAAAAATGGATAAAAATGTTGAAAGAACCTCCAGTTCCTTATTAGGCGAAGATACAATATTTATTCCTTGTCTCCTGGGATAAATCTCTTCTGCCTATTGTCCTCCCAGTTCTCAGTGCTGATGCTTAATTTTCAAAACTTCTATATTACCAAGGGACCTACGACATCAGCCAAAGAAATACTCAGCAAGTACAAAATCTGTTCCAGGGAGCTGCTTTTGTGCAGAGGGAAAATTTTGTTCCTACAGGTTTGTAAGTGGGTAAGAGGCAAGGAGCTATCTGATCCGGGCAAAACCATTAGAATTTAGATATCTATCTATAGAACATTTTTTTTCCTTTAAAAATTGGAAAATACAAGAACTTTGGATTTTTTTCCCGATTCTTTTTTTGGAGGGGGAAATTGCATCGTAAGCTTTCGGAGAAACCCAACATGTCAACTACCTTTCCGGGACTAGTCCACGATGCCGAGGTATTATTACTTTTTTTTTTTTTTTTTTTTTTTGTGCGCGTGTGTGTGGCGGCGGCGGTGGCGGCGGCGGTGGCAGCTTCCCCTTTCTCTAATCTATATCGGACCGTTACGTTTAATTATAATCTGTCTTTCGGGGGAAGTTAAGGAAGGAAAGGGGAGAAAGTTCGTTATGACATCTGTCGCCAGGGAGGGCAACTCTCTGCCACGTTAAGAAACATTTGCCATAATGAGCGGGAAAACATAATCCTAATAATAAAGGGGGGGAGGGTAAGGAGAAACAGATAGAAACGGAAAAAAGATTCTCAGAAAAGCAAAGAAAAGGGACTAATGGGGGAGCAGTAGGTGGACAAGGGGGATGGGGAAAAACGCGCCCTTTTTGGAATGGGCTTATTCAAGGAAAGGGAAGCAGAAAAGGGGGAGTCGGATTCCCTCCCTCAAATGACTAAGGAAGTGAGCAAGTTGAACGATTTGCACAGACTGAATTTTTAAAAATGTATGGACAATGATTGTGAGCAGCCTGGGCCGAACATCTCAGCACAGACAGGCACAGAATTTCGATGCTGGGATCTAGTTGGAGTGGCCAGGCGGCGCGGGCCAGCGCTCTTTTCGTGTGGACTCGTTCCTCTGCTCCCCGCGGCCCCAGAGTCAGTTGCAAACCTGGATCCCAACGCCAAGCTCCCTGCACAAGTCGGGCAGAGGCTGTGTGTGTGTGTGTGTGTGTGCGTGTGTGTGCGTGTGTGGTGTCACCCGCACCTATATAGGGTGGGGGATTTTTTTCCGCTCTCTCGACTGTGAGGACGAGGCCGCCCACCCCCAGTTCGCCTGTTTGCAAAGGCTGTCTCTGGCGAAGACGCTGAGACCCGGCTTCGGCTCGGCCCGAGTCTTGTGCGCTCGCTTTCCTTAGAGTGCCAGAGAAAGCTTCTGGTTCTGGGAGAGCGGCGCCTTGGTTGCAAAATAACAAACCTCAAGTTTTTCTGCTCTCCCTTTTCCCCCTCTTCCTTCCAGATACGTCACGACGGATCAAACAGCTACCGTTTGATGCAGCTTGGCTGTCTGGAGTCCGTAGCCAATTCCACTGTCGCCTATTCCTCCTCCTCTCCTTTAACTTACTCCACCACCGGCACCGAGTTTGCGTCCCCCTACTTCTCCACTAATCACCAGTACACCCCGCTCCACCACCAGTCCTTCCATTACGAGTTTCAGCACAGCCACCCGGCCGTCACCCCCGACGCCTACTCTCTGAACTCGCTCCACCACTCGCAACAGTACTACCAGCAGATCCACCACGGGGAGCCCACCGACTTTATTAACCTGCACAATGCGCGGGCGCTCAAGTCGTCCTGCCTGGACGAGCAGAGGCGGGAGCTGGGCTGCCTCGATGCCTACCGCCGCCACGACCTGTCCCTCATGAGCCATGGCTCTCAGTATGGAATGCACCCAGATCAAAGACTCCTGCCAGGGCCCAGCCTGGGGCTGGCCGCCGCGGGAGCAGACGACTTGCAGGTAAATAAGCATGCAGCGATTTTGTCTGCTCCCTCCCCTCCTCGCCCTCCCCCTCCCGCCCCGTTAATGCTCCGACTGTAAAGCGTCTCTCTCTCTCTCTCTCTTTCACACACACGCGCACACACACACCCCACTTATGGAAAGTTATCAAAACAATTAGAGGAGGAGTGTGCCCCTTCTGTTTCTCTCATTGGACCCAGGCATTTCACCTGGACGCACGGGAGTCCGGCCGGCTACGGCACTCTACCTTCGGTGGGTCCTCACAGAAGTCTTTTGTGAATCAACATTTCCGACCCTGAGGGGATGAGGTGGGGGAGACCGAGGAGTCTGGGGTTGGGCCAACTGGACTCTAACACCCGTAAGTGATAACCAATTGTACCCTCAATCCCCGCACTTCACAGGCTCTACCGAGGGTTACCAGGTGTTAGTCTCAGAGTGAGGTTGTGGAGATCTTACTACAAACAGGGGTCTGGCTTGTTCTAAGGAAATTGTTGGGACCCTAAGCTTGAGAAAGTTTCAACAAATACACTAGACTGCTGTGGAAAGTAACGAATCGCAAATGAAAGTCTCAAAAATCTACCCAAGATCGGCACAGTGCACTTTGCCGGGGGTAGTGTTGTGTTTAATTCTCCCTGCCTGATATTTACCCAAAACCACAGCCCTGTTAGATGATTTACAACTTTAGTTTTGCTCTTCAGGCCATTGCATTTAAAACGCAACTCCTTAAAAAGACAAAAATGAGGAAATAAAGGTAGCGAGGGGGGAAAAAAAGGAAGGAAGGAAGGAAGGAGAAAAGAAAGGAAGGAAGAAAAGGCGGAAAAGAAGAAAAAAAGGAAAGAAGGCAGGTATTCAGACACTGTGGAGGTCATTAATCAGATAATCTCTCTTCTACTTTATATCTTAACACGTTTGCACATTTTTGCCAACGATAGAATATATAATTATGCAATTATGTTGTCATAGGCGTGTTTTAAACAAATGAGCCCAAAATACCCAGAAAAGAATTCAAAGATCTATATTTTTAGCTCCTTTTAGCTGAAAGTGAAGTTCTACCTGTGAGTTCCTACTTCTTGAGTCTGCACAAAGCTGGCCACCTTCTTCACACTCTCCAGGACAAATAGGGAAATATTCTAAGAACACAAGTTGGAGACGTAAGAGATCCCTTGTTGCGCACGGAAAATCTTTTCCCCTCATTTACCTTTGAGTAGGGGATTCTTTTTAAATTAAAGTGAAAGCCCTTACAGCTCCAACAAAGAGCATAGCAGTAAGATCGGTGCACACGAAAAAAGATTTGGCTCCATAAACCTTGACTTTCTACATTTATATTCACGAAATAATTTTATACGCTCAGGGCATTTTTACATTTTTCACAAGGATCCCCTTATGTCTCAAGAGGGAAAAAAAATCTGCCATTCAATGCTTAGCTCAACTAAAACCTATTTACTCCTTTTAATAGCCGCGTCTGCTGCTGATTTTTTTGTATCTGTACAAATTTTTTTTCTGTGCTAGGCACAAAGCCGGGCATTTTTCAAAAGAGGGGATTAGAACATTTGCAAGTACCAGACAAAGAGCGAATCCCGTGCAAAAGGACACCGTAGTGTATCCAATTTTCGACTTAGTGCCATTCAACTGGTCATTTATGCAATGTCATCTGACCAAACAACATGTTTTACTTATGAGGGGAAAAAGTTTGTTAAGTGAAGAAACCAAGATTCGTTTCTTCTAAGAAAATAAGCGTTGTAACCGTGCGCCAGAGGGTGGGAGGGAAAGTGGTTCACTCTCTTGGAGAGCTTTGAGACCATTTATCATATACGTTTCAGATATTTTGAAACCTTTTCTTCAGCCTATCTCTTTTTCCACATACAAATGTCCCCTTTCTCTTTTGTTACTCATACTGAAGCAATATTACTCATACTAAGGGACACACACCAAAATTCTAGAAGAAATAGAGTACTGTGTATGATATATGTTAATACCTTTACATAGATATATCCACGTATGTATATATCATACTATATATCCATATTTATCTATCTAATCTACAAATGCTACGTTGCAAGTTTTTAAATCTGACATGTTATTTTCTTCCACTGTTCTTGCATGAAGTTGGCAAAATGAAAAAGAAAGTCATAGCTACTTTTAAAACAAGAAATAGGGAGGGAGTGTGTGGGAGAAACCAGTCTCTCTCCTTTTATTTCTTCCTTTTTAAAACATTCATCAGCATATGCCTCATTTCCAATGCAACAAATGTAAATATACTTTTCCCTGCACAGAATTTTAAGTGAAAGTCCAATGGTTTGGAGGGCGGTCTAAGTCTGCCTAACAGATGCAAACAGTCTTGTGGCTTCAGTTCCATCTTTGAGTCCCCTAAAAAGATTTGCTATGGCCAACAAAGGAAACTGTCACACCTTTTCCCATCACCGCTTTAATTTATGCTCAGTCTCCAAGTTTTTTTTTTTTCATATTGATTTGATAATCACTTTAAGGCAGAACATTTAAAATAAGAAAGAGCTCGTGAGTAGGTTGAAAAGGGGGGTCTTACAGGCCTGCCTCAATATGGTGAAAATGGGGAGGCGAAAGGGAGCCAGGGTTGTAAAGGTTGTTTTGTAAAGTGGGTTTTTATTATGCACCGACTCTCTCCGCATTTACTTAACTCTTCACGGGCTGTTGGGTAGGTTAACACCCTTCAAGGCCTCTTTCATGTCCAATACCTCGTTTGTTTGTAAAGGAAAATGAGGCTTTAACACATTTCGATTTGGGGGGAAAAAAAGACAGACAGGGAGAAATTTTTATTTTTCTTAACCAAAAATCAGCAAACCCTTTCCATCTTTCCAGCTCCAGGGATTCCTCAATCCATTAGGACCTTGAAGATCTACAGTGAGTGAATCTGAAGGTTTTTCCTTCATAAGGCCCATTTTGGGTAGCACTATAGGATGTTCCTACATTCGGGGTAAAACAGAACCTCCATAAGACATCCTGAATCCTGCATATGAAATAGCTCCTCTGTGTCCCCAAGAAACCCACAGTCCCAGACTTGACACTGAAGGTGTAATCTGCCCTACTAAGAAAGTGCTGAGTGTACACTGTCTGTATATATGTTGTGTGCCTTGATGAGAACTCAAAGGGCTTCTCATTCTCTTGTGCCAAGATGAAAGGCTCCCAGGCACTTTGAAGTGTAATACTGTATGGTGATGTAAAATGCATACCTTAAGACTTATACAACTTTCAGATTGTGGTTTTTCTTGCAATTTTTTTTTAAATGTGTTTCAGCTCAATGGTTACTTTTAAATGTCTACTGAGACAGAGTTTAGGAATGGGCTAGTCTGAAAGACTTTACCTACATGGTCGTACAAATCAGTATCCATTTGAGTAATTTTATTTCTGTTTCTTTTATTAAGGGCTCTGTGGAGGCCCAGTGTGGGCTTGTTCTCAATGGCCAAGGTGGAGTGATAAGAAGAGGTAAGTAACAGCATGTTAACCCTAGACATTCTTCTCTTATCTGTTACTTTGTTTAGAAGATCTGGTGGTGCTCAGATTCCTTTTCTGATGATTAAGAAAACAATTACTCTTAGTCAATTATTCTAATCCAACACTGGCATATCCACATTAAAAAGCCTCCTTTCTTCCATTAAGATTTGAACCCAGGCTGTGCCCAGAAGGCTTGTGATAGGAGATATTTGTTGCCCCTCACAGAGCAGTGACAGAATCAAAGTTAGAGGCAGAAGGAAAGAAAAAAGAGAAAGAAAGAAAAGCTTCTCACACTCCCTTCCCCCAACACTAATACCACATCCTCAAGCAGAATTTCTGGTCTTTTTAGCCCTAAATGTGCCAGCCACAGCCTGAGTGTTTGAGGTGATGGTGTTAGCTTGAGGCTTTGAGGGATTCTGTGAAAGGCTAGATCATGAGGCTTTAGGGAAGGCTAATGAAACACCAATATTGTAGCTGGCCTTATTTTTCTAAGTGTCCAGAACATTTCTTTCTTTAAGGGAGAGTGTGAGGAGGAGGTGGTGTTAACTGTACTGGATAAAGCTTTCTTGTTCCCATCTGTTGAGGAAAACATCTGAATCCAGAGTTACCCATGGAACTGGAAGGTGGGGGAAGGCAAGAGGAGAGAACAGAGCTGTTGCTTTTAGCTTGGGCTGCATCTCAGATGTTCTGTTTTAACAAAAGGTTTTGAACTATGACATTCTCAGGGCCTTAAGGCAGTGCAGATTTTGCTAGCTTCCCCTGCTTAACTGTACCCAAAGCCTCTGAAGTTTATATTCCTAGCAAGCTGAGTAACCCGAGCAGCACACAAGGCAAGAGGGACCAGCTGTTATCCCAACTTCATACGAATTAATAAGATGTGACCTATTCACCAAGACTAATTCCTGCTCCAGGGCCACAGTTGTCTGCAGTAACAGAACACTAAAAACTAAGTCACTTCTGATAGGACCAAATAAGTGTCCTTCAATCCCTCTCCATCCCTTTCAAAGCTTCTTGAAAGATTTCCTTTTCTGGGTAGAGAAATGTGCTGGTAGAAATAAGTTGATTTGTTTTCAGTCTTAAACTGAAGATTTTATATCCCGATATCCAATGTAAATTCCATTTAAACTAGGGAGTAAAGAAAACAAAGGGTGGTTTCCTTTTGGAACTTGGTTATTTTTCTAGTGGATGCTGGGAGTTTACATTAAATTTAAAAGAGCTGCTCAACTCTTGTTGCACCCAATGGAGATTAAAATACCCACACACACACACACACACACACACACACACACACACTAGTGGTATAGCTCCACAAAGATTTTTTTAATGAGAAATATTAAGCTTGCCAGCCACCCTGGTACTCAGACACACTGAAATGGAACAAAATAGGCCCAAGACTAATGAATATTGAATACACTCTGTTGGAGGAGGGAAAAAAAAAACTGCACGGTGAAAAGGAGACCAGGTGAGATGTGCTGATCGGGGTCTGTTGGGATGGGTAAAACTAAAGGTGAGGAAAGAGCACTCAGGGCGCGTAGAGACGTCGGTGGTGCTGAAGGACAGCGCCACTAATTAGGGACGGGAGCCCGCTTCTCCCACATTCGGCCTCTTGCTACTGCAGCTTCGCATTCAGTTCCACACTCCTACCAAGATCAACTTCTCAAATGCCTGGAAACTGCATCTGAGCATAAAATACTGGACAGAGCGTGGAATTACTTGAGGGTGAGGTCGGGAGCTGGAGAGGAAGCTTTGGAATCAATTAAATTTCCGGAGAGAGATTTAGGGGACACTCTCTAACCTCCTCACCCAATTCCCAAGAATGGCCAAAGCTCTTAGGTGTCTCCAAGATGTTAGGTACTTTAGCGTAGCCACAGAAATTGTCTTCCTTACGTTATGCTTTATTATTCTTGTAAATATCAATCCCTATTAGTTTCACCTAAAAATCGTTGTTGAATCTCTACTTGCAAATAAATATTGATGTCATATGAGAACAGTGAATGTAACTTGAGGGACAGGGAATGTAACTTGGGGTTTATGTCTGTCTTGTTTGATTAAACCCTGCTTCGTAGGAATTCAGATTTTAGCTGCTGAGTTTATTCCATTTCCACCTGTCTTAGAGAAAGGCCAGTTAACCTAGTTGAGCCTTGGAAAGGAGAGTGTGTGTCTATAAGTGTCTGCTTTACATGAAACAATAAATGTTCATGACAATTTAAAAGTGGAGAGCAATGAAATGTACTCCCCAAAGAGAGAGTATATTTTGCTGCAGCCTGCCCAGACCCTCATCTCAGAACTCCTTTTTACAAAACTCTAAAGAAGCTGATTTTCTCAATTGTCATGGTAGTATACAGGACCCCTTATATCAACAACTCAGACTAGTGTTCATCAAAAATCAGGAAGACATTAACTCAAGTACTCTGCTATACTGCCATACCTCATATGACCCGACATTGTCTAACAGCTTAGATAAGAATTTTTTTTCCAGTTTATGCTTTACAGATGAAACTGTATGCTGACACATGAAACATGATTTCTTGAAAAGCACAACTTTTCCTCATTTTCTCTCTTCTGCTAAGTTCCCGGATTAATTTACTTTTCTAATGATTTCTAGAATATACTATGGGAGGTTCCACTTTCAAAGACCCCAAATGGTGTTCTTGAAGAAATATGGGTGTCTATGTACTTTACATGAGCTAATCAGGGATATTGTCCTGGTTTGCAGTGGCGTGGAGGGCTTGTGCATTCTCACTCGTTCTTTACATTTGGCGACTTCAGCTTATAAAGAACAAAATAGCATTGCCCTAACTCACTTTGTTAAGTGGCAATTACATTATTTTAGTCTGTAATGAAGGCCTGATAGCCAAAGAAGGAGTGGAAGAGGGGACAGCAGCGAGGTAATTACCACCTAGATAAAATATTTGCCACCGCCTTGGAGGCGCAGCTCCCTGCGCGCTCACTCTCGGTTAATGGTGTGCGCGATTTTGCCCGCAGCTCCGCCACTCCAACCATCAGAACCAATAATCTTTACTTTACCCTGTGCTCGCGTATCGATAGCTTCTTTCGCCTCGGGCATAGGCTTTGATATGTTAATATTACTGAGTAGCAAATTCTGCAGAGATCATATTAATGTTGTACGTACAGAGTGGAGCTTTGCCTTCGTTGAATATTCAGATACCGGGTTTCAAAAGGCATCTCTTGAAGAAATGAGGCTTCTATTTACAGGAGTCGTCTGTGTTTTTAATCATTAAAAAAAGAAAGAAAAACCCACTCTTTTTTTCCCCCCTGAATCTTCTGAGGCTCCCTTATGGCCCCCTCCCTTTTGTCAGGCACCCGTCCCTCTCATTTCGTGCTCTGGGTATTTAATAATAAGTGAACAATGTTGATGACGATGGTGATGATGACGCTCATAATGAATGAATCCATATTGGAATCGCAGGGTGGGAGTTCAGCTGGGTAGTGGGCTGTGGACCTCAGAAGTGGACTAGATGAGAAGACCTAGCTTTTCCTTACGTGGGTGAAAAGTGACATTTTGGCCCTGGTCTCTTTTGTGAAATCGGGATGGCAACTAAAAAAGGGGGGCGGGGAGGCGGAGAGGAAAAAAAAATGAAAAAAGTGAAGAGGGGAAGCGCCCTTGTTTCACTTTGTGATCGTTCTGCCTTGCAGCCCCAGGCTAATTTCAGAAGCTTAAATACTGCCGTAGCCTCTGGGCCACGCGAAGAGGGAGTGGACCCGGCCACGAGCAGGCAGGAGCGCTTTCCCGATTGCCTGTGGCTACACAAAATACAAACTACTTTGAATCAAAACATTTTTGGGGAATTAATATGATCTGAACTCTGCACGTTTTAAGAGAGTTGGAGTTTGTCAGATCGCTTAGCGGTGACTGGCACGCCAAGGCGAAGGCATTTAGGCTGCGGTACAAACATGGTCAGATCTGATTTAATTTCTTTAAACAAAAAAATACTTCCTTGAAATGGAGCCTTAGCTTCAACTGCTCAGTCTGCCAATAACAGTGTAGAAGGACCTGACCGCTTTTCCGTTTATTTGGCCTCAAGGCCAGCAGCAGGCTGCTTGGCAGGAGGATGCTCTTTCCTTTGCTTCTCTGGGTTTCAGGAAAGCCCAGAGCCTTGGAATCCGGGTTGGAGAAAGTCGTTGGCTCTTTCAGCAGCTCCTGCAGGTGTACAATTAAAGGAGGGTGGGAAGCCTTGCTCTTCCTTTGTCAGTAGTCTTGGGATTCCAGATGGACTACCTGGAATCTCTGCTCTCGCTAGCCAAAACGTATCTCTGCGGTTCATCCGTTGTGGGTAAGATAAAGCCAGAGATACACCTCAAGCTTCGCCTGCCTCCTTAGTCCCCAGTGCAGATTCTGCAGGTTTGAAATTCAATCTACTTTATATAAAATCTAAAACTCTTGTACCAAAGCATCCAGAGGCATGCTTTGTTGGAAATCTTTTTTGGGGGGTGGGGGTTGTAGAGGGGAAGAGGTGGCTCTCCCACAGCCTACAGCCTTTTCTGTAATTCCTTCAACTGCTTTGAAAATCAACAAAAGCCAAAACACTTTCTGCACTGGGGAATCGGAATTAATCTCTTCCCCATATACATACACCCTAATACACACCATTACACACCCACCACCACATTAAACCAGCCAGTCTCTTTACGCAGACCTCTTTCTTTTGTTCTGCCTAGAATCTACAAAAGGAGAAGCTCATTCGGCCCTAGTAATCCAGCCATATACCTGCAATATTATACCCTTCCCCCAAACAGCACAATTCGCTGCTGACACATTATCAAAGGCCTACTTGATTGTAATTAAGTCCGCATCCTTTGCTGTTTGATTACAATTAATATCTACTGCCATGGGAGTGGGGTAACATGGGAGAGGAGTGATAGGAAGGGTGAGAGGCTAGAGGGTAAGCAGCCGAGAATAATTCTACCCACCCAACTCACACGCGCACCTCGCAGAAATGCACTCACAGAACAAACAGGGACAGGAAATTCTTGTAATCGCTTACACATTTTTAATGTGTCAGAAAAAAAACGAGCAATCACTGGAGATGAAGAAGGGGACAAGAAAAATCCCTGCCGTTTGTATTTCTTTCATTTGAATTGTAAACATCTGTTTGGCTGTAAGGCGAACAGAACATTTATTTTGCTCTCAAGATTTGGTCTAATTATGTCAACACCGACGCCGCGACGAGCGGGGCGGCGCTATGGCTTTGGAAAGGAAGCGCGCACCGGCCCAGCGCCCGGAAGCCTGCTAGGAAGTATTGATCGCACCTGGAGAGCGTGCGGGGCCTCTCGCCACAGCCGAGTGCGTTCTGGGAAGGGGGAGGCGCGGAGGCCGCGCGTGTGGCTCAGAGGCGTATTTAGAGGCTCCAGGGAGCCGCGGCTCCTTGGAGACAGCCGCCGCTGTTTCCTCTGCCCTAATAGCCTGGGATGAGAAGAGAAAAAGCTCACCCAGGCGCCGGGGCTTGGCTTTCCCATCCAGTTGCAGCACAGACGGGGCGGGGAGGGGGGTGGGCCGGTGGTGTCTTGTCCTGTTCTCCAGCTCACACCCTGCAACCTGATAGTTGTTTTTAAAAAAAATGGCGGGGTTGAGTGGCCTATAATCAGGTTGCCGAGAGCGCGTGAATCCATATCCCGTTGCACCTCTTTACAAGCTGGGGAGATAAGTAGAGCAGGTGTGAGCATCTTCATTGTTCAGATGGACAGAACAGACAGAGACCCAGAGTAATTCTCCCAAAGTTGCATGGGTAGCTAGTTGGCCAAGTTCTCGCTTGTAGCCCAGTACTCTTTCCACTACCCCACACTCTGTCTGCAGACACTGGGACAGATGTCCCCAGCTAAGCAGAGGTAGAGCCACCCCATGCTTCTTCAAGCCGAGTAAGATCTAACAAGATATGCCAACTGGAGGATCTGCATTCATGTATTTTGTGCCGAGTTTTGTCATACCTGAGCCAGAAGTCTCTGGCTGACTTCTTCCTGTAGCTATGGCAAAATTATTCCTTTTATGAAAGCCATGTCCTAGGCAAGGGACCTTGAGTAGATAGTTTCTAATATCTTACCACTGTTACCATAGCTACCCATCAGAATTTCCAGCATCACTGAAAATAGAAAGCCCTATCTCCAAATTCCAAATTTAAAAATAATGAACTTTATGAAAGCATTGCTTCTGTACACTGTATATGGAAAAGAGATGAACTCTGGAGAAGTTCTGCACGAATACACTGGCAGTAGTATCAAAGACATTCCTAACTGGGATGCTGAATCTAGAATGATTATCACATAATTTCAATAAAAGCTGACATGCCACACAAGCACGATGAGGAAGTTCAGCTAGCAACAGGGAGATGACTACTGTGAATGGCTTGGTGCGGGCCAATGTTTCATAACATTCTTCTTTGAGATCTCATCATTACCATCCATAGTCTGGATTTCCTTAAAGAAGTCTCACTCCCTCAGTACCTTCAATCTAAAGGCAAAACCCTGGTGATACTGCCCTATTACTTTTTTCCACTTCCCTCAAGAATAAATCACTGAGAAGAAAGATATTAGGTTCCCCATGACGCTGTAAACTCTACAAGTTGCCAAATCTTTAGCCAGGACTAGAGAGTTCCCCAAGGCTGCAGCAATGTCAAGTATCAAAGCAACAGAAATTCCGTTTAAAGATATTGTGACATAAAAAATAAAAGATTCTAGAGTTGATGGCTAATCCTGAATACAAAATAAATCCTTCAGGCAATTTTTGTGTGCATAAAGAATACTCTTAATATGCAGCTTGTACAACTTACCTAATAAATGCCTACTTAAGCATAAGCCAGAAGCCCAACCTAGATGTAGGAGAGGGAGACCCTGGGCCCAGGGAATTAGCATGTAGGTAGGTAGCAGACTCAGTGGCTACTCTGGGAGCAGCTGGCTTTCCGCATATGGGGTTTGCTTTGCCAAAGCCTTCCAGCTGGGGAGAGTCTGACCTAACAACTTCTTTTAAAAAGTGATAATCATCTACATCTCCCTAAATTAGGTTTCTAATCCACTGACGATTAGTAAAGATAGGAAAGTTCTAAAATTGTGTTATTCCCTACCCTTAGCATCCAGGAAAATAATTCATACGTATTGTTAAATGCTCTGTTCTCTCACTCACCAAAAACTTGAAGCTAACTGGCAACTGGGTGAGCTTCTTTGTCCTCATTTGTATACTGGCAAGTGTGCAAGAGAGGAGAGTTTATGTGAGAATATAAATTTGCTTATGACTCATAGTGACTGTGAGTAGAGGCCCATTTTTAGAAGAGTGCTATGTGAATTTTGCATGCAGACATTGATTTCTGTTTGTTTAACATATTTGCTTGAGACCTAATTCCTAAAATTATCAGGATCATGATTCTCACAGTAGGACTCTAAAACACAAATTCATTAATACCTACCTTGCTTTCTTGTTCATCTCAAAATTTAAGAAATCGTTTGAGAATTTATTTTTGAAATGTATTTTGCATCTGTAAGTACAGAGTGAAACCATTAAAAAAAAGTGAAATGGGCCGGGCGCGGTGGCTCACGCCTGTAAT